>VMBQ01007248.1:18108-35608 GCA_007657795.1 Dreissena rostriformis | reverse complement strand
AAAAAAAAAAAAAAAAAAAAAAAAAAAAAAAAAAAAAAAAAAAAAAAAAAAAAAAAAAAAAAAAAAAAAAAAAAAAAAAAAAAAAAAAAAAAAAAAAAAAAAAAAAAAAAAAAAAAAAAAAAAAAAAAAAAAAAAAAAAAAAAAAAAAAAAAAAAAAAAAAAAAAAAAAAAAAAAAAAAAAAAAAAAAAAAAAAAAAAAAAAAAAAAAAAAAAAAAAAAAAAAAAAAAAAAAAAAAAAAAAAAAAAAAAAAAAAAAAAAAAAAAAAAAAAAAAAAAAAAAAAAAAAAAAAAAAAAAAAAAAAAAAAAAAAAAAAAAAAAAAAAAAAAAAAAAAAAAAAAAAAAAAAAAAAAAAAAAAAAAAAAAAAAAAAAAAAAAAAAAAAAAAAAAAAAAAAAAAAAAAAAAAAAAAAAAAAAAAAAAAAAAAAAAAAAAAAAAAAAAAAAAAAAAAAAAAAAAAAAAAAAAAAAAAAAAAAAAAAAAAAAAAAAAAAAAAAAAAAAAAAAAAAAAAAAAAAAAAAAAAAAAAAAAAAAAAAAAAAAAAAAAAAAAAAAAAAAAAAAAAAAAAAAAAAAAAAAAAAAAAAAAAAAAAAAAAAAAAAAAAAAAAAAAAAAAAAAAAAAAAAAAAAAAAAAAAAAAAAAAAAAAAAAAAAAAAAAAAAAAAAAAAAAAAAAAAAAAAAAAAAAAAAAAAAAAAAAAAAAAAAAAAAAAAAAAAAAAAAAAAAAAAAAAAAAAAAAAAAAAAAAAAAAAAAAAAAAAAAAAAAAAAAAAAAAAAAAAAAAAAAAAAAAAAAAAAAAAAAAAAAAAAAAAAAAAAAAAAAAAAAAAAAAAAAAAAAAAAAAAAAAAAAAAAAAAAAAAAAAAAAAAAAAAAAAAAAAAAAAAAAAAAAAAAAAAAAAAAAAAAAAAAAAAAAAAAAAAAAAAAAAAAAAAAAAAAAAAAAAAAAAAAAAAAAAAAAAAAAAAAAAAAAAAAAAAAAAAAAAAAAAAAAAAAAAAAAAAAAAAAAAAAAAAAAAAAAAAAAAAAAAAAAAAAAAAAAAAAAAAAAAAAAAAAAAAAAAAAAAAAAAAAAAAAAAAAAAAAAAAAAAAAAAAAAAAAAAAAAAAAAAAAAAAAAAAAAAAAAAAAAAAAAAAAAAAAAAAAAAAAAAAAAAAAAAAAAAAAAAAAAAAAAAAAAAAAAAAAAAAAAAAAAAAAAAAAAAAAAAAAAAAAAAAAAAAAAAAAAAAAAAAAAAAAAAAAAAAAAAAAAAAAAAAAAAAAAAAAAAAAAAAAAAAAAAAAAAAAAAAAAAAAAAAAAAAAAAANCCACCACCACCACCACCACCACCACCACCACCACCACCACCACCACCACCACCACCACCACCACCACCACCACCACCACCACCACCACCACCACCACCACCACCACCACCACCACCACCACCACCACCACCACCACCACCACCACCACCACCACCACCACCACCACCACCACCACCACCACCACCACCACCACCACCACCACCACCACCACCACCACCACCACCACCACCACCACCACCACCACCACCACCACCACCACCACCACCACCACCACCACCACCACCACCACCACCACCACCACCACCACCACCACCACCACCACCACCACCACCACCACCACCACCACCACCACCACCACCACCACCACCACCACCACCACCACCACCACCACCACCACCACCACCACCACCACCACCACCACCACCACCACCACCACCACCACCACCAGTGACAAAAAACGTATTCACACAATGGCTGCTACTACAACTTATAGCTCATATAGGGGGCATGCATGTTTTACAAACAGCCCTTGTTCAATTAGTTTTCATCTGATCTTCCAAACTTGGTCTGAAGTTTTATTTAGATGATCTCTAGGCCAAGTTCCAACATGGGCCATGCCGGGCCAAAAACTAGGTCACAGGGTCACTTATTGCGTTTTACACATTCGTCATCGTGTCCGCTCTCTAATTCAAGAAGTTTTTATCCGATCTTCACCAAACTTGGTCAGAAGTTGTATCTAGATGATGTCTAGGCCAAGTTTGAAGATGGGCCATGCCGGGTCAAAAACAAGGTAACGGGGTCACTTAGTGCGTTTTAAACATTGAGCATGGTGTCTGCTCTCTAATTCAAGTAGTTTTCATCCGATCTTCACGAAACTTGATCACAAGTTATATCTAGATGATCTCTAGGCCAAGTTCGAACATTGGCCATGCCGTGCCAAAAACTAAGTTACGGGGTCACTTAGTGCATTTTAAACATTCAGCATTGTGTCCGCTCTCTAATTCAATTAGTTTTCATCCTATCTTCACCAAACTTGGTCAAAAGTTGTATCTAGATGATGTCTAGGCCAAGTTCCATCATGGGTCATGCCGGGTCAAAAACTAGGTCACAGGGTCACTAAGTGCGTTTTTAACATTCAGCTTGGTGTCTGCTCTCAAATTCAAGTAATTTTCATCGGACCTTAACCAAACTTGGTCAGAAGTTGAATCTAGATGTCTAGGCCAAGTTTGAACATGGGGTCATGCCGGGTCAAAAACTAGGTCACGGGGTCAATTAGTGCGTTTTAGAAAATCTTTAAAGTAAATATGAACTGGTTAAAAAGTTGTAAATAACCTGCAGCCCCATGTAGGAAGGGCGAATCTCTGCCAATGATGTGGTCCAATACAACATCATAATACCAAAGTTTTTTCTTTTGTTTTCCGCCTCCAGTCTTTGGCATTTTGAAACTGTTGAGGAAGTCTCGTGCATTCCTCTTTAGGTCCCGTAGCTTTTTTATGCCCCTGGTAGGGTGGCATATAGCTTTTGAACTGTCAGTCTGTCTGTCTGTCAGTCAGTCTGTGTGTCCGTCTCTAAACAAGCTCTTAAAGGATATCTATCTCTTTTGGACCACGAATGGCACTGACTCGAATCGTTGCTGTCTTCGTCTTCCATTTTTCGCATATATTTTTCGCCGACGGATGTTGATGGCAGAAGTGTTTATTTTACTAAAAATAGCGACTACCACGACTTTAGTCGACTGACCACACCGTCGTGGGACCACATTCGCGGCAACTTGCTCCTTGAACGGGATGAGTGGTCAGTTGGCGGCCGATGAGCGTCGGGCGACCACACAGTCGCGCGACTACAGTCGGGTTCTGTAGTTTTTCATTAAACCGGCCCCTGATCCATGTAGAACATATTTCATGAAGTGTTCTTCAAGGTACTAAATCAAAATCTCCCCATTTACCCAGCCAGAATCTGACATTGTGTAGTTTGCGCAAACTGCTCCCTTTCTTTGAAACATTAGAGTTCGCAACTAGGTCATGTACGTTCAAAAACTTGGTCACAAAGTCAAATAAAAGAAAAAGCTTGTAACAATCTAGATGCCGCATTTTTGCCCAATCTATGAAAATTGCTCTGAACATTTGTTTTTATAATTTTTCTTACAAATGAGATATGGTTCTTGTCCATTAAAAAACATGGATGCCAGTTTTCTTTTTGTGGCTGTAGTAAAATAATTTGAACACTATCTGGAAGTCACATTTTTTACCCATTCAGCGTGAAACTTTCTCAGCACTTTAAAAATTGTTTTGTCAAAATATCTTGGCTGAGTTCAAAACATGGGTGCCAGATTTTGGCACAGTTGTTATACTTCTATTGTGAAACCTTGTTAACCCTACCTGCTCAAAACAGTTTAGCTCCTCGGGGCGTCAGGTGAGTGCCTAAGGGACTTCGCCCCTCTCTTTAAATAAATTAGGGCACCCGTTTGACCGAAGATAGTTATCACCTATTGTAGATGCTGTGACACATGCAAGAACCACATGGCCTAGTTCAAGGTCATACATTGTAGTGTTTTAATCTAGCAGATGATATTAGCAGACATCTTGTTGTCTTTATACCCCAACAAAGTTTAGGGTGGGGGTATAAAGAAATAAGCCTTTTAGGTTTGCAATCTTTTGGTTTTAATCATTTCAGGATAATAACTCCATATAAAAAATGTCTTGACATTGTTAAATAATATTTGGTACGTGTGTTACGGAAAAAAATTCAGTTCAGATCAAATTTTGGCCGCAAAACAGTACATGTTTAAAGAGCAATTGCCCTTTTTCCACTGAAATTTTAGATGGTTAGTCAAAAACAGTGTGGCCTAAATTGTAAGTTTATTTCAATTTCAGTTACTAAGTACTTAATCTTGACAGAGTTATTGTTTCCAAATGATACCTAAGAACACAGTCATATACTATAATATTTAATATTTTGCTCACATGTTTTTTCAACGCTAACTCAAGACAAGCTTTGTTACTGATAAGTATTTTAGTTTGTAAATATGCACCTTTTTGTTATGCTTATGGGCACCTACATAAAACAACAAGAAAAGTGGTATGTTTATATAGAATATATAATCTCATAAATCAGATTTTGTTTTCTTTTGATGAATGTACAATACTTTCTTTGTGTATGTTTTTTAATTTGATAACATGTATTTTGTGTATTAAAACATGTAGGCTTGAACTAATGTTTGAAGTATTATGCAATAATCAGTATACAATTTTTTGATATTGGTTAATAAAGATATTAAAACGATATGATCTTTGTATATCATTTCTCACTATGTAATATGTGTCGTGTTCTGAGAAAACTAAGCATAATGCTTTTGCGTAAATTGTCATCCCAGATTAGCCTGTGCAGTCCCCACGGGCTAATCGGAACAACACTTTCCGCCTAAATTAGATTTTTGCTAAGAAGAGACTTTCATTTAAACGAAAAATGTCATAAAAGCAGAAAATGTCGTCCCTGATTAGCCTGTGTGGACTGCACAGGCTAATCTGGGACGACACTTTACGCACATGCATTATGCCCAGTTTTCTCAGAACGCGACACTAATATGTATTGTAAGCTCCGATTTCAGGATCACATCTTGCATTAATGTTCACTGCAACAATTGATGACTTCAAGATATACAGGGTTTCCAGCCAACCTGGAAATCAGGGAAAACCTTGAAAAAGACTTTCACTTTTTCCAGTCAGTGAAAAGGCAGGGAATTTGGGAAAAGTTCCTGAAATCAGGGAAAAATCGGGGAATTATAAAAATAAACAAGATGTGTTTGTGAAACACTATGTCCACTTTTGAGCGATTTTGACCCATAAATTTGACCTTTGACCTTGAAGGATGACCTTGACCTTGACCTTTCACCACTCAAAATGTGCAGCTCCATGAGATACACATGCATGCCAAATATCAAGTTGCTATCTTCAATATTGCAAAAGTTATGGCCAATGTTAAAGTTGGCGCAAACAAACAAACAAACAAACAAACCAACCAACCAACAGACCAACAGACAGGGCAAAAACAATATGTCCCCCAGTATATACTGGTGGACATAAAAATGAAAAAATCATGAGTGGGCAACAACGATATTGTTTTACACTATTCGGTCATGATTTAGACCGCAAACGGCCCGCAGTTAAAAACAAGAAATAGGTCGAAATTATGATCCTGGAATTTTTATTTTCCATCAGGGAAAAAATCAGGGACTTTTGTTCATACAAAAAGCTGGGAACCCTGATATACCATGCAAATAAAGTTGAGCCTGGCTAACTCAGATCTGCCATGTTTGTTCACGAAAAATGATAGTAGGGTTACTGACTGCCATTATACATATTTTGCTGATAATGTCTGTCATATGTGTTGTGTTCTGAGAAAACTGGGCATAATGCTTGTGCGAAAAAGTGTGGTCACAGATTAGCCTGTGCAGTCCGCACAGGCTAATCTGGAACGACACTTTCCGCCTAAACTAGATTTTCGCCAAGAAGAGACATCATTTTAACGAAAAATTCCATAAAAGCGAAAATTATCATCCCTGATTAGCCTGTGCGGACTGCACAGGCTAATCTGGGATGACAATTAACGCACAAGCTTATGCACAGTTTTCTCAGAACACGACACATATGTTTGAATAACTTTAAAATATCCAAACAAACACACCAGGTAAATGAAGATTTTAATCCTCTTTGACTCGATTGTTCATAATGTGAAATGATTTTCAAAGCATATTACAAAAGTATCTTCTGCATTTGACAGTTCAGTCCAACCTTAGTGGTCATCTGAAAACATCGGTCACCTGTATACAGCATTCAGTCTAGACTCCCTCCAATGAAAAACATTACAAATTGCACCCGAGTATAACTGTCACCTGGCTTCAGCGGCCAACAGCCTGTATAATTCACTCCGAAAGCAATTTTCACCTGTGTACAGCGGTCATGAGGCCGTCATTTCGAGGTGCGAAAAGTAAACACTCAAATCAATCTGGATTGTCTCTTATCTCTGACATCATAGCATCTTGTGTGTCTATTTTGCTGCTAAAGAATCTGATTGCGGTAACTGCATTTGATATGATTAATGTGAAAACAAACAATAGGGCGTTCAGAAGGTTGGTTTTCTATGAATAATTAAGCGGGGAAGCAAAATAAATAATGTAAGATTGTGAAGCTTATCGATAAGTAAATGACCGCTAAATAGTACATTGTACTTACAACCTTGAGATAGTTATTACACAACTAAATATGATTTTAAAACAAGAGATGTGTTTGTTAGAAACACAATGCCCCCTAATGCGCCGCTTTGAAAAAAAATATAAAAAAATACCTTTGACCTTGAAGGATCCCTGACCTTCACCACTCAAAATGTGCAGCTCCATGAGATCCACATGCATGCCAAATATGAACTTGCTATCTTCAATAATGCAAAAGTTAGGACCAATGCTTAAGTTTTCGGACGGACATACAGACGGACGGACAACCGTTCAACTGCTATATGCCATCCTACCGGGGGCATAATAACATTTTTGGATCATTCTTTAAATGACCTTTCTAGCGTACACATCAATTTTTTCATACCATCGGAATAATGAATCACGGATTAACAATGAGTTGTAAACGCAAGTTCTTCACGTTAGAGGAGCGAGTCAAGTGTGTTAAACTGTTTGAATCTGGAAAAAGTTGGCGTGTTGTTGCAAGTGAGTAACGTGTTGGACCTATGCAAGTCAAGAGTGTGCTTAAACGTAACCAGTCTACAACGCCCACTTTGGCCATTTCCCTTGACTGACCACTGTTCTCAAGTTGGACTGTATTTCCATCGGCTCAAATATAGGAACATTAACCTGAGTAATGATTGCAGAGACAAAATGTGTCGAGTTGTATCATAAGTTGCCTGATACATGTGGTAGTATTTCAAGATTTATGATGCCAGTACCATGTTTTACATAATTATGGCAGAAAGCACCAATTAGACAGGGACTCTAACTTGTGCAAGTTTTAAATTTACACACAGAATTAAGATTCCTTTTTGGTTCTTCACTATATAGAATATTAAAAAGCAATTAAAAGTGTCTATTAATTGATGACATATATTTATTCGAAAAAAAATTGTCTGAAATGTATAACATGTGCCTATATTATGCAGAAGAAGCCAAGTAAAACATGGCCCTTCAGCATACACATTTCTTACATGTAATGCTCNCTCTTGTTGGTTCTTCACTTTATAGAATATTTAAAAGCAATTAAAAGTGTCTATTAATTGATTACATATATTTATTCCAAAAAACTTTGTCTGAAATTTATAATGTGTTCCTATGTTATGCAGAAGTAGCCAAGTAAATTGAGGCCCTTCAGCATACACATTTCTTACAGGTAATGCTCTATCAATCCAGCAGAAATAATGGAAATGTTTGTCGTTTCCCTGTTAAAAAATGCTGAACCACATCATAGCATACAAGGTCCGATTTAGAACAGCCAGCTTATGTTTTGATTTAATTGATCAAATTATAATCTTGAAGTTCTATATAAGTACATTTTCCGTTTTGCTTGTCGCACAATTGCAGTGATTAGTAGTAAAAATGCACCAAATATTGTTATATAAATTAGTAATCTTACACTAATCCTATTGAAACTTAGTTAACTTTGGAGATTTTGGGGCTGGTACAGTGACAAATTAGATTAACATTTTACCATTTTGAAGAACTCCAATTTCAGTCAATAAAACAACAACGAAAAATGTTTACATCATTTAATAAATAAATTTCTTAAATAATCAACAATTAACCCTTCCCGTGAATTATATAACAACAGTGACAATACAATCTGGTTTCCCCACTTTTAACAAAGTCATTGCACTTGACCAAGAATCAAGTATAGCATACTAAAGTTTATGAAATTTGCGCGTTTGTGTAAGGTGCATTTGAAATAGTTTGGAAAATATATACAAAACCATGCATTTGAATAGGTCCCCCAAAATGGTAGTGAAAAATGGTCATTTATATTGTGCCAACATATTTGGTATACATAAATGTTTTCCTTAGTTTTGCTTTTAAAGGATAACAAGAGGCTTCCAGCAGAAGTCTGTGAACAAGTTCATTAAATATTCAAAATAAACTTTTCTACATTAATATGCTGTTTAAGTAATTAACTCTGTATAATAATAATACTTGATATGAACTTTTGGACAAACCCGATATTAAAACTAATAAACAAGTACAAACAAGAGGGCCATCAGGCCCTAAGGCGCTCACCTGANATAAATAAATTTCTTAAATAATCAACAATTAACCCTTCCCGTGAATTATATAACAACAGTGACAATACAATTTGGTTTCCCCACTTTTAACAAAGTCATTGCAATTGACCAAGAATCAAGTATAGCATACTAAAGTTTATGAAATTTGTGCGTTTTTGTAAGGTGCATTTGAAATAGTTTGGAAAATATATACAAAACTATGCATTTGAATAGGTCCCCCAAAATGATAGTGAACAAGCAAATTCGTAGAACTTATGCGTATATATACTCGGACAAAGTTTCAATGAAATCCGCCAAAGCACTTCCAAGATATGGCTCCGGACACAAAAGTGCCGGACGGACGGATGAACAGACGGACGGACGGACGGAAAACGCCAAAACAATATCCCTCCGCCTCTGGCGGGGGATAAAAATGGTCATTTATATTGTGCCAACATATTTGGTATACATAAATAATGTTTTCCTTAGTTTTGCTTTTAAAGGATAACAAGAGGCTTCCAACAAAAGTCTGTGAACAAGTTCAGTAAATATTCAAAATAAACTTTTCTACATTAATATGCTGTTTAATTAATTTAGTCTGTAGAATAATACTTGATATGAACTTTTGGACAAACCCGATATTAAAACTAATAAACAAGTACAAAAAATACCACAATAAATGTGACAGCATTTACTTGTAATTTACAATAACAATTAATTAACACACAATTTATACCAGAAATTAAATCACAGCTTAACATAACCTGGATTCAACACAAGATATTGCAAAAGCACACCAGTCATGTATTACAATATCCTTTATTGAAAGATACACAGTGTCTTCGCTAGATGGTACTCTTAAAGCTTGTCATATATAATGTGAATGAATTAAAATGTCATCAAAAATAAAGTTAAAAAATCTAATTATCATTAGAATCTTACCGAATCATATTATTGTTAAAAAACTATAAAAAAAAAATTACTAAGTTTTGGACTTTTTATGGATGTATATTATGATATTGCTTTTTGAATGACATTTCCTCAGTTAATTCATTCAATTAAACAAAACATGAAATGAATAACTATAAAAGCAGACCAATTTTTGATTTAATGATGAATAATAAACAAGTGATGTGTTTGAGAAATACTATGCCCCCTTTTGAGCCTTTTTGACCCATATATTTGACCTTGACCTTTCACCACTCAAAATGTGCAGGTCCATGAGATACACATGCATGCCAAATATCAAGTTGCTATCTTCAATATTGCAAAAGTTATGACCAAGGTTAAAGTTTTGGGACAGAATGACAGACAAACAGGCAAAAAACAATATACCCCCTCCTTCTTCGAAGAAGGGGGCATAACAAATAGAATGAGCTTTTACCACTGAGCAATCAGTCTATGCATAAGGAACAAACTTTAGGGCAAACACCAGACCACCTAACAAACAATTCAATGAGTTCAATATTTACTTGATGGCACTGATAAATTAGAAGAAACATAATGTGTTAAATAATCATATTTAGCAGACAATCATGTGAAATTATTAGATGCTAAAATTTAAAAGATGCTAAATATCTTGAACATTAAGAAAGCGAAATGTGTTAGCCAGCAACTACTTGAATATAAAGCATTAAGGTTAAGTGCATCAAAAAGTATATACAAGATAAAGGACAAAAAAATGCAAAAATGAAAAATCAACGTGCTAGCAAGTTTGTTAAGTACATATTAAAGCATCCCATGTAAAAAGAATATAAATAAAGAACATAAATATTTTTAACATTGAGAAATATTCCAGAATAAAGGAATATATTTCAGTTTCTATTCCACCCTCTAGTCCATGTTAAAGCATCTCTGATACAAATAAAAATACATATGTCAAGCATAGAGAATTCACCAACACAGAGCAACATTTTCGTTTAAAAATGAGTTTCACTCTGTGAAAAGGGGATTTTAATGTATGTGCATAGAGTGTTGTCCCAGATTAGCCTGTGCAGTGCACACAGGCTAATCAGGGACAACACTTTCGGCTTTTATTGTATCTTTCGTTTGAAGGAAGACTCTTCTTGAAGAAATTCCAGCCCAGTTTAGGTGGAAAGCGTCATCTCTGATTAGCCTGTGCGGAATGCACAGGCTAATCTTGGATGACACTTTACACACATGCAAATATTCACTCCGCCACCCACTCATCGATCAGTTGCGCCGGTCTCCAAGTATACGCAGGATGTGCAGGAAGAGGTTGAGGATGTCCAGATACAGGTTGATAGCGGCCAGCATGTACTCCTCGGGGGACAGCTTGTGCATCATCATGTACGTGTCAAACACGATGAACAGCGAGAACAGCAGTGCCCCACCCACCGAGATTGCCTTGTCTATCAGCTCTGTAGGGAAGAAGATCTGCAACACAGGGTTGGTTGGAAATAAATCCTTTCCTGCTCAGAAGCAAAGTGAAAATGGCTATATACAACCAGCATAAAAACCGAAGAGCCTGCGAGTAACTTGTAGTCTGTTCAGGTGTTATGCTGTTTGCTGCTCATTAGTGTCTAAGGGTTGGAAATGAAGCCGTTAAAACATGAATCTAGAAAAAAAGGTCTTACATTTCTTTTTATTTTATAAGGAACTACAAACACATTTATGTGCGTATCTAATTGGTAAAGGTTTGACATTTGTTGATGTGAATAATTTAAACAGATTTATTCAAGCTGACTTTGGTCAACGTTTTTCAATAAAGATGAAGCCCTTAGTGCTTATTATCATCATGGTGGCGTCATACAAAAGTTCATTAGAGACAAACAATGTCTCACCATAAAATACATGTTCTACAGTCAACATGATTTGGCAACCGATAAAATAAAAAAAAATCCAAGAGAAATGCAGATGCAAATGTTGACCACTCCAAATGAAATAACTAAATTTATGATTTACATAATGATATATAATCTATAAGAATTGTTGATATTTCAACCATGATAATGCTTTAATGATATTACAAAGTCTTGTAGTATACCTGCAAAATCATGGCCAGGATCAGCACCCACAGGCAGGCAAACAGTCTGAAAGGACAAAATACTTTGATGTCTTTCTCGATTACATTTTCATAAGTTTTCTGACAAGTTTTATGTGTGGCTTTTTGTTTATGTTTGACAGGTTATAGTATTAAGTACATAACATTCAAGCCAAATTAAGTTTAAATTAAAGTATGATTCTTATAATTTTATATAGATAAAGTACGAAAACAAACAAGGGTTATGCACTTATGATAGAAAGGTGTACATAAAAAGTTCAATGACATTTCAAGTGTTGATAATGAAGCCACTTTATCTGATAGGGAAATGTTTAGCAGTAATATGATATACAGTGGCCAGGTGATATTACAGTGGCCAAGTAGCGTTGGTGCAAAGTTACCAGGTTGAAATGGTACAAAGTGGCCAGGTAGCGATGTAGCAAAGTGGCCAGTTAGTGATGTTACAAAGGGACCAAAGATGTAACAGAGTGTGCAGCCGGTTGGTACTCACCCCGCCCCCCAGGAGCTGAAGTCCCTCTTACTCTGCAGGGTGTACACAGTGAGGGCTGCTGTCACCCCCAGTGTGAGAACCACTGCCTCTAACACCACCAGCTTGTCATACATCGTCACTGCAAGGGGAAACAATCTGATAAAGCTTTTTCTTTATGCAATTAATGTAATAATTTTTATACGCAAATAGAAGACGGCCCAATTAAAGTTTAGAAACTCAAGCAATTGGCAATGTAAATTGTAATTCACTGAAACTGAATTTTGTACAGTGGTTTGATGGACTGTTAACTTTTAGAAGAGCAAACATTTTCATTGGTTCAATGCAAACTTTTAAAAGAGTAAATTTCATGTTTGAGCGTCAGTAAACTGAAATTATAAACATAAACATGAACTCCCTGGTACTTGTATGTGCAAAACAACAGGATTTCTTCGCCAAAGCGAGAAACAATAGTTTTAAACATGGGTCAAAATGTTTAAGCCGTATATTTTTCTTAGACTCAAAGTCAGAACTAATGCGTAAACTTTGCTGAAAATACTTACCAACAACTCCAACTGTGTAAGCTTCCATTAGTGTCTGATATATGAAATAAAATTTATACAAATTAAGTAATCATTATCAGAACCCAAAAGTGAGGTTTCAAAATCAAAAGTCATGCAACTGAAATAATTTGATGTCTAGTCAAAACAAGTTTTAATTGATATATTCCTTGCATTTTCTTTAAAAAAAATGTGTGTCTCTGTTGTTTCTACTTAAATACTCTACTTATAGAGTTATAATTATATATTTAACATACACTTATTTTCAATATACATCCATATAATAGTTTACCAATTACACCAAATAAGTAAATTGGATGTAAAAATATCATTGTAAATGAATCACAACTTGCATCTACAAAGTTTCATATTGACAATTCAACATAGACTTACAAACGCAGCAAGGAGAAAGTAGTTTGTGGGGGTCTCTTGTCGTTTCAGCATCAGTGGAAACATAATGGCCAATGTACCAAACAGGGCCACAAACATCATCCAGTGGCTGGAATAAAATGAATATCATGTCCTCGCAATTGCAATGACTGCAAACAGCTATTTTGCTCAATGTCACTATATGGAACACAATAATAATAAGAAAGAAGGGATACTTTTGGGACATGTGAACATTATTCAGTTTTTTTCCTTTGCTGGAATGAAATTTGATTGCAATATCAAAATCTTGAGAGAAATTTCAGAAAATTAACAGTACTGTTCTATAATATTAGTTTACAAAAGTTTACAAATATAATTTGTCTAATAAAAAAGAAAAGGCTTCACATTTCCTTTCTTGCTTACTTGGTTTGTACGAAGTTTTTGATGCCATCATGCATCATGAAGATGAATCCCACCAAGGACGTCAGCAACAGCTGTGAGGTGAGGATGCCATACACCTTGCGGAGAAAACCTGCAAACATCAGTTTAAATTAGCCTCGCTCTGGGATAACAGGGCTAAATGCATGTGCGTCATGTGTCGTCCCAAATTAGCCTGTGCGGACAACTAATCAGTGACGACTATTTCCGCCTAAACTGGATTTTTGCTAAGAAGAGACTTTCTTTAAACTGATGATACAATTACAGCGGAAAGTGTCATCACTGATTAGTCTGCACAGGCTAATCTGGGTCGACACTTTTCGCACATGCTTTAGCCCCCTTTTCCCAGAGCAAGGCTTCAAATGTATGATTATCTAAACACATTCATAAACCTTCAGTAGAATGGTCATCTTCCGATTACAATAGACAGAAAGAGTGCAAACAAATGGGTATATTTTAAGTAAAAATGTTTCACTTCTACCTTTTTTAAAAATACTACAGACATCAGTTTTTGTTTACTTCACTTCCACATGCGTTACTGATCTGCATCATCAGGTGATTAGTAGATTAAGTACATAGTTTCTTGAAAAATATGTGTTGCCATTTAGTTGTGTGAAAAAGTTTGCAGTCAGGGCCAAAAAAATCTTCTTCGCAAGGGGCCTCTTTTTCTTCCCCTTAACCAAAAAGGCCCTTTCCCCTACAGAAATTTCTTTAAACTCATGCATGTTTCTCTTAATTTCCAATCTACCTCAGTATTTTTCAATCCCCAAAGCCAAAAAATTGTGTCATTTTTTTTCCCCGAAAAAAAAGGCTGTGGCCCTTTCCCTAAAGTTGGTGTTTTGGCCCTGGCAGTATTTTTTACAGTTTACATGAGACTTCATTTATACAAGACATAAATATTTCACCTTTAGAAAATTACTGCATGTAATACTAAAGAGATTGCTGAACTTAAGCATAGATTAGAAACAATGATGGATGAAGTGAAAATACTGAACAAACCAATATTTACCCATTCTTATGGTGATGTGTGCTGTTGCAACATTGCTGCCATACATGAAGTCATCCACGATGGAAGGCTCTTTAAATTCTGCTGTCTTCGACATCTTGTTTTACTTGTTAATCACTGAATGATAAGGGAAATAATTTTACTTTTGTTTAAATATTCAAACAATTCTTATATATATATTATTATATATATATTATAGTTGTTTGTGTAATCAGTGTGCGCAAGCCAGCTTGAACCAGCCAGCCAGAGAAACCCATCTTCTCCGAAAAGAGTGCACCCACTTTGTATTTAATGCCCCCATGACTCATATTATCAAAGCAAAATTCCAAATATGTTAATTATCAGTAAATTATGTGTAATAGTCAGCGAAGCCTGATAAGCCCCACCAACTGCCCCGCTCAGCAAATTAAAGCTGGTGGAAGTCTGTATGCTTCTTTGGTTGATAGCTGCTCTCTGATAGCGGAAGTAAATAAATGTGTTTGAAAATCGATCCCTTTGGCCTTTTGGGTCTCATTAGTAATTTAGTAAAGCTTGATTGGTTATTGTAGGCTCAGGTACTAATTATATGTACCCCGGGCAGTGCTCCAGCTAGGCCTAAATGGAAAGGCGCCCCCCCATGCCCTCCGGAAGCTCCCCCTGCCCCTCCCAGGCCCCACCCTGCCCTTTTATATATAAAAAAATATACATGTATATATATATTTTTTTTTAATTACATGTTATCATCTCTTATTACACTGTTATTAATTTATTCCTTATTGTAGACATTTTATTTGCATGGTTTAAGAAGAATGGAAATAATATTGTAACAATTATTAACAATATTAAAATTAATAAGCAACAAGGAGCATTCCAGAAACGACTGCACGCTCGAAAGTGCCCTTTTGACAAAATACAGCTCGCTTGAAAGTACCCTTTTGACAAAATACAGCGCGCTTGAAAGTGCCCTTTTGACAAAAGCCCCCCTGCCCTTTTCAAATCCTAGCTGAAGCACTGCCACGGTAACTCTTAAGTATACTTAAATGCACCCCGGGTATGCTAAATATACAAATACACCTAAACTAATTTAGCGTTAGAATTCCCATATGCAGGTACGTTTTAGTATATTTTTGTAAGAGGGTTACATTTAAGTATACTTAAGAGTACCCAGAGTACATTTAAGTAGTACCCGAGCCGAAAATGACCAATCGAGCGTTAGTAAACGATCCATCTAAGCCATAAGGCCATTTACTTTATGTGTCTAGATAATAACATTAACAAATTACAATGAAGCAACATTGCGACAAGAGTGAACGACTATGTTCTTTAACAAAGAAGTGACATATCTATTCACACATTATTCACAGTAAATACCATACAATCAATTCCGTTCACGTAGTTTCTGTACTGATAGAAACAAAATAAATACCTACAAACGTTTTTTAATGACATCAACAGGAAGTGCCGAAGAACACACAATTTATTGCGTTGAAAAAATAGTTCAAGATAAAATTCTAATATTTCGAACTAAACCTAAACATATTTCATAAACGATCAATTATTATATTGTATTTGAAATATGAAATATCTTATTTCTGTGTTCTTTACTTAATAAAAAACTAACTTCATATCGAAAAATAGTTATTGACGGTGCGTACATACAAATATACCGATCAAAATTGGACCAACATATTGCGAAATAAAAACTGATCAAACAAACTGAACAACAACAGATCAAATAAGACGTATTTAGAAGACAGAGAATGGTCTGATTAATAATTAACGGTAAATACATTCTTTTGAATGAATTCAAATAAATTAAACAACGTATATTTTATAAATTACCGTGTATATATGGCGAATAACCAACTATCTGTTATGTCGGATGTTTCGGACATTCAATTATCGGACAAATATTATGTAAGCTACAAATCATAATAATAATCCAGAATAATACATCTGTTACATCCGTCATTGTGTTAAATGCTTTATTCTGTTGAAAATATCTAAAGTGCATATTTTTAATTTAGTATAGGTACCTGTTCTTAATTGTGACATGTCCATAAACTGGAACATCAATTATTAAAACGGGTCCCTGTTAAAAGGTCTTCGGATGTTTCGCCCCCAAGACGTTTCCGCCCTGGTCGTTTCACACCTGGTCGTTTCGCCCCCATATTAGCGGAACACTAGGTGTTGAGTAGTTTAATTGGTGACCATTATATAATCATCAAAGAAAGTATCATGAATCAATAATGTAAGTATATCACGCATTAATCCGACAAAGGGTAGGTGATACAAGCAATTAGCCACCATAAGTATATATATACTGTAAAATGAATGCAGTCAAACAAGTCAGACCAGTGCATAGATCTAGTGTTAGACCTATAAAAACAGGATTTTTTAACAGCGATTTTTTTTTATAACATTCAACATTTTTTCTTATATAGTGTAACATTATAGTGTTTGAAACTGTGATAGTTTAATAGTTGTGAACGGGAGTAGTGTGCAACCAATGTGAAAACATTTGGAGATCCGTATTAAAAAAAATAACAGTGTTGCTATATATTGTAATGTATAATAATTATGACTCATTAAGTTTATAAATGTGCTTTGCTGTAATTTATTATTGTGTGTAATGTATACTCGAATAAACTATGTGTTCTGTTCTATTATATTCAAAAAATGGTAAAAAGTTAATGAAGTGAGAGGTTTTAGAACAAACTACAACATATTCATGTAGTGCAATTTCATATTTAATACAAATATGTATGGAAATAAAGCATTTGGTTTCTTGTATGCGTGATATTCTATTAGTATTAAACTATTTATTAAATTCAATTAAAAATGACTTTGTAAAGCATGGAAATAATAATAAGAAAGTGATGACATATTATAATTGTTAAAGTCGTAAGACATAATTAAACATATTAACTGCGATAAGTTCCATTTATTAACTTGACAGCTTACGCACAAAGTGGTGCTTGGACAACAATCAATTACTGACACACGCCTTCGATTGTCAATAAATAAACAAATCAGTTTTCCTTTAAAGTGCTCCCTAAATGGATATTTGATTAACAGTCTGAACAGGTGTCATAAACATGCCATTCAATGC
>VMBQ01007248.1:4675-16829 GCA_007657795.1 Dreissena rostriformis | reverse complement strand
AGAACATTAAGTTATTTCAAAAACTGGAAATGTCATATTAACATTATTAAGTATGAATTATTTCACGTGTGTATGTAAAATAATAGGGAATATTGGTACCCATTTTGCGAAACTTAACGAAATCCGCGTTATAAATCGTGTTTTGTTTTGTGTCAGAAACAAGTGAAAACCATTTTATGATACTATTTTAATGAGAACGTATCGATAAATGCCATTCTATAAGAGTTATTTATTACTGATATAACCAATTAACGCGGTTACTTGGGGGAAGTCAGTACCTGCGCTGACACTGGTAGCTTTATTAAGTAGCCTGACCGAAATCCCCTTCATACAACGCTAATTTATATCAGACAATGACCAACGTGATTTTGTTGTTTTGCACTTTCAATTATAGTGATTGATAAATGTCCCATAATCAATGTTTAATATTATTGATATCACTTTTATACGTTATAACATGTGGGATTTAGGTACCCACTCTGCGTCAGAAAGCGCGTAAAACTTAACTGAAATGACAGTTATAAAGCGCTATTTCGTGTCAAATACATGCGGAAAAATGTTTCGTTAATATGTTCGTAAATAACATGGGTAAATACCAGAAGTGTTAATTTATTGCTAATAGCACCATTTCACGTAGTTACAGGTTCGATTTCGGTAAGCACGCAAGCGTTTGAGAGCGTATTTAACGTACCGAAAAAACCCTTATAAATAGGTGATCTTCGATATAAACTAATATTTTTTGCATTTTGCAGAATAAATAAATGACACAAACCCCTTTTACAAGTGTTATATTGTGTGAAAAGGTCCATAAAAATCATTCGAGCAATCTATATGCATTCTATAGGAAAAGAAGCCAATTTGGTGTTAACTTGTCTTGCTTTCTGATCTGCTAGGCCACGTGATTAAGTGGGCGGAGCGATCATTGTCCAGGCGAGATGTCAATTACCCGTTGAGTTATTGTCAAGTTTGACTGGTCAAAGTACCGATTTAGAATAACATAACTCATACTTAGTTTACCATTATATTAAATAAATACAGGATGTTGTTTTTTAAAAGGAAAAAAAGACTTGAATCTCAATTTGAATTAAACATAGTTATTTTGTTGTATTTCAGCCTGCGGCTATGTCTCTGACAAGATCAGACGACTGTGCTCAGGCAAGAGTAGCGAGGCTGGGGAGGTGAAGGGCATATCCGAGAGGAAGTGCGTCCTTAGCAACGGAGCGGGTAGCAATGGAAAACCTGGTATACATATTGTAACAGAAAATTGGTCTAGCTAGAGAAAGAAATAGTTAAAACAGTATATAAAAAAATATATATAAATAAAACTTCGTTAATTGAGCAAATCTGGCTAACGTTACAAATTGACTACATCTAGCAAACAGGCTAGTTCTTATTTCAACAACCAATATGGAATTAACCCTTTGAGCACTGGAACCGGATTTTGAAGGCCTTTGCAAACAGTTTGGATCCAGATGAGACGCCACAGAACGTGGCGTCTCATCAGGATCCAAACTGTTTGCTATTTTGATAGTATTCTTTGATTTTTTTTTTGAAGAAAATGCTAATTTTAGAAATTCAGCATACAACATTTTAGCAGACGACAAATTTCCCAGCATGCAAAGGGTAAAACTGATATGAAGGCTCTTTCAAGGGTTTTCATAATTGGCCTCTGGATTAAATGCAGTTATTTGTGTATACTGGTGTTAAAACCGTATAAAGACACGCTGAATCTTAGCAATTATGAATTTAAATCATTCCTTTCCGCTGTTATTCATCTGTAAGTTTAATTGCAGGAGTGTTGTGCATATGACTGAGATGGTAATTTGTATGCTTAATTTTTCAAGATCATAATGAATATTGATAGATCTGACTTTAGTTAAACTTTCAGTATAATCATGTTCTTGAAATGATATATGCACGGTCATGCAACCATTATATCTAAATAACTTGTATTATGACAAAATAAACCATATAAAATATTGTGTTATTAGTGTTTTAAATTTGTATTTCGATCTCATCATTTGTGACTGCCACCATGTAGCTCAGTGTAATAATCTCACCCTATTGAACTACATTCTTACCCATTTTAACAACTCTGATTGACTCTTTCAGCCCAAGTTGTGTCCCCTGGCAAGGAGAAGAACGGTTTCATAGACGATGGGCCACCACCATCTTATCATTCCACTTAAGAGACCTCCAACCATAAAGCCAATTCATGGTCAACAGAACAAATCTTCACGGATAAAATCATTTACTTGCAAATTTCATGAACCTTTGAATCGTTTGCTAAGTGTTATTAGAAGTAAAATTACTGCACAAAGCTTACTGTAAAATTATCCTAGTCCTGTCACTTTTTTGCCTTTATTGAATTTCAAATTGTTAATGGAAGTTGAATCCAGTTAGTCATGATTTCCTGTATTTGTGTTAGGATTGTAAAACATAAGTATGATTATCTACTTATTCAATCAATATGATGCTTTTTAAACTCTAAGGACGAGTGTTGCTAAATTTCATGTTAGGGCACCAGATAGCATAAACGTTTGACAAATTGCATGAAATTTTATATCATTTGTAAACAAAATAACAACCACAAATGTAATGTTTCCAATATTTTCATTTTGAAATACATGTGTAAATATAAAGTCTTTTTCAGCGCATCTAATTTTTTATAAGAGATAATAGTTGTACATTTTCTGGAAACTATAAAATGTTCGATGTAAAAAAATTCTCATCAATAAATACCACTACCAACTACCTTAAATCTGTTCATGGTGTGGATCACCCTGTTTTTCATCTGACATGCCAGCATTAATTTGATGTTTATATATTTTGTAAATTTTGAAATATGTCTTTCTATGTTTTTTGCCTTCTGAAATGGCTGCGTTTGTCATGGGACAAATTTGCAGGCATTTCAGATGACTTTCACCCCAGTGGCGTATGACGGACATTTTCAAAAGGGCTGCCAAGCTTTCGGAAATGTCTTGATGGAGTCCATGTGGGATGAAGTTTGCATGACTTTTGTATATAATTTTATTATTTGTTATTTGTGATACAAGGTTGTTTTTTTAACTGTTTCTAAATTTTATTTTGTTTTATTTAGACTGTATTGTATTGTCAATGCACAACATTTAGCTTACTCAGTTCACAACATTTAGCTTACTCAGTTCATTTGTATAATATATATTGTAACATGTATTGTGTTTGTATGAAATAAACCATTAAAAATAACCCTGTATCTTCCCTTTCATAAACTGAAGACCCAACCCTGTATCGTTGGCAGGATCCATTTTTCAACCTGCGAATCTGATTCTTTTTCGGGTTCTATTTGAAGCCTTAATACATGTTTACGAATCCTTTTTTTTTGAAAAGTTTTGAATTGCACATACTTTTTATTGCATGTACCTCCAGAGCCTTGTTAAAAATTCATGTACTATCAAGATTATATAATTGACAAGAGTTTGCTTATGTGTGTCATCACGACAGGAATATAAGTGTCAAGCACAGTAAGATTTATTGATGTAGCGGATCCGTGGTCTAGTGGTAACACACTGGCTTCACAATCCAGAGATCGCTGGTTCGATCCCCCGCTGCACCTAACCTACTAACTCGTCTTTCGCATGAGACGTTAAACCGAGGTGCAGTGTACTAGGTGCTATACACCGGGCACTAAAAGACCCAGGGTCACCTCTGGAACGGGGTGTCTCCTGTATCTTGCACTATCCCCCGTAACCAACTAACACGTCTTCTGGGGGCGATGGCCATATGGGAGACAATCCCGGTGCACTCGATAAAAATGAAGACACACACAGATTTATTGATATGAAGATGATGCTTTTCAAAACTTTTGAAACTGTCAAGATGAGATAAGGTAAAGAGTGTTCAACAGTGGATTTAAGGGCTTTTAAACCAAAGGCTTGATTTCTTCATACAAAACTTGGATAGAAGGTTACAAGATGTATAAAATTGTGAGCTTGAGATAGCATCAGATTCTATGAACAATGCTGTACATAAAATTAAGATTAAAGAAAAAAGTGTTCAGTCTTGGGGAAACCTTGATTTTTCAGAATTCAGTAAAATTGTTGAAGCACCTTGTAAACAAATATAATCTGGTAATACATTAAATAATAAGAATGCAAAAAAATACCAGCGTATGTTATTGAAAAATTATTGATAAATGTATTTTGAAGAATTAATCTATCAAATATATTCCCGAGGAAGTTTGACCATGTTAGGTTAGTGGGTCCAAAATCGTTGCTATAGGTTAATTCTGTTGTGCTACATTTTCAACTGAGATCAACAGCCAGTGCATGGACATGATTCACTATCTGAGCTGATATAGTTTTATTCCATATGTGGCCACAATAACTCCACACCAGCCTACTCATTTGTGTAGCCTTGTCATGAGCTGACCTGTCTCTGACCTATTAATAATTAACCCTTTGCATGCTGGGAAATTTGTCATCTGCTAAATTGTTGTCTGCTGAATTTCTAAAATAAGCATTTTCTTTGATTTTTTTTTCAAAAAATACTATCAGAAAAGCAAACAGTTTGGATCCTGATGAGACGCCACGTTCTGTGGCGTCTCATCTGGATCCGAACTGTTTGCAAAGGCCTTTGAAATTCGGTTCTAGCATGCAAAGGGTTAATGAATTCTCTTTGGAATTTCTAGTTGACTTGCAAGGTTTTTAACACTGCTGAGGATTGTGCTGAATGAAATAACTGCAAATGGTGGTACTGGCTAAAAGCTGCCTTGTTTCAAGTCTAGAGATGTTTATAACACAATTATTTTGTGCCTTGAATAAACAGACAGCAAACACATATCTCACATGTAAACATATATAATATAAATATTATCTTATAGCGTAATTTAAGTTAAGAGGTTTTATAAAGTGATTTGATTTTGTCAGTCAAAGTCAAAAACTTTTAAAGCGACATACCGTTATTAAGTTATATAGTTAAAAGTATTTGATGATTTACACAGCTTTATTATTTGGGCTAAACTGTGATGATATTATGACCAGAATATACAGTACATTAGAAGTCCTCAGGGGCGTATCCAGGATTTCTGGTTAGGGGGGGGGGGCAGGATATTAAAAGATTTGCTGGGGGTCCAGGTGGGTGCAGGGCAAAGCCCTGCTTAGGGGTCCAGGGGGCCGAAGCCCACTTTAAGCTCTACGATTTTAGTGATTTTGAAGGCTTTGACAACCACTTCTCGAGCATGTCACGCCTTATGTACTTTCATCAAAGTACCTTCTTATAATGCCAAAAAAGTGCATAGTTTATACGTAATACGGATGGATCGATATAACCGGAAGAAATGCTATAAAGAAGAACACACTGACGGTTATCAGGCTAGTGTACGAAAAAGAAGAAAAATGAGTTTAAATTGGTGATTTAGATCTAGTTAAGTGTGAAACATGAACGTCACTTCACCACATACTGCAAGCCTTGAATCTTTTGAAACACCAAACAAATATAACTATCTTAACAACATCTCAGATATTACTAGTCCTATGCATTCAACACCACCAGATGGACATAACACTCATCAAATAACAACAACACCAAAAAACAAGCAAACAAGCACCACACCAACCCAAGCAAAACACCAAAAACAAAATCAAACGCTCACTTAAGGTCCTAATTGTAAACTGCCGATCCATCGTTGATAAGAAATCTGAATATGAAAATATGGTCAAGTCAACAAAGCCCGACATCATCATAGGCACAGAGTCATGGTTAAAACCTAAGCACTACAACAATGAGATTTTCAATCCTGACCTTGGTTACACCCCTTTTAGGAGAGATCGGCAGAAACAAGCAGGGGGTGGGGTATTCATTGCTGTCAAAAATTGTCTCGTAGCTCAGGAAGCCACACACCTGCATACAAACTGTGAAAACGTCTGGGTCAAGATAGAAATCCAAGGCTCTAAGTCACTCCTGATTGGCTCCTACTACAAACCCAAAGAATATGACCCCCATAGCCTGGAAGAATTCAAAAAGTCTCTCTCCATGGCTACTAAATCTAAAGCAACTGTCTGGGTTGGCGGGGACTTTAATATGCCAAAGATAAACTGGTCAAACATTGCCCCAACTGATGACTGCAAAAATCAATCATACTACCGCGATTTTTTTGATATCTTATATGATAACAACATGACCCAAATTGTCCAAGACCCTACCCGAGAAAACCATATCCTTGACACATTTTTTACCAAAAATCCCTCCATTGTCAACAGATCTAATGTTATCCCTGGTATTAGCGACCATGATGCAGTCCTGGTCAATACAAATACATCTGCCCGTATGAAACCTAAAAACCTAGAAAAATACATCTCTTTAAAAAAACAAACTGGGAGGACTTTAAGGCTCACATAAATGAACTGCATAAATCTCTTACCAGGTCAAACAGTTATAAGACAAAATCTGTAGAAGAACTTTGGCATTCTATTTCCAGTTCCATAGAAGAAGGGGTTAACACTTTTATGCCGTCAAAACAGTCATCCTCCAAAAACAAACTCCCATGGATACAGGTCACCCTCAAACGTCTCTATAGGAAACGGGACAAATCACACAAAAAATATATGCAACACAAAACTGACAAACACAAAGAACACTACCTTGCTCTCAAACACCAATGCAAAAAAGAAACAAGACAAGCTTACCAAAACTACCTTGCAGACATTCTCAACATCAACAGTACACCAGAACATGAACACAGCAATAAAAAAAATGTCACAATCTGTGCATTGTTGAACAATGATATGAGTCGTGTTGTGAGAAAACTGGGCTTAATGCCTGTGCGTAAAGTGTCGTCACAGATTAGCCTGTGCAGTCCGCACAGGCTAATCAGGGACGACACTTTCCGCCTAAACTAAATTTTTGCTAAGAAGATACTTCATTTAAACGAAACATGTCATAAAAGCGGAAAGTGTCGTCCCTGATTAGCCTGTGCGGACTGCACAGGCTTATCTGGGACGACACTTTACGCACATGCATTAAGCCAAATTTTCTCGGAACAAGACACATATTGGTGTTGATTTTTTTATTATTACGGTATACACGTTTGACGATATTTTACATTCAATTTCTAAGAACAAATAACTGATACTGGTAGGTTATGTTGTTGAGAGAGATATTGCAATTTCAATTATTGTGAACATAAACCATCTTACATTTGTTTACCAAAAGTATATTTTCTCTTTTGAAAAAAACAAAAATAAAATCAACACAACATATAATACAAATGTATTTTGGTTTTGGCTGCTTAGGCCTTCCTATCATCTTGTTTAAAATATACATACTACATATTTAACAAATACATATTACACATATATATTAATCAGTATATGTTTTATCCTATTATTAAACGTGCATCGTCTAAAAAGCACGTTGAGTGGTCTTAGCTTTATTTCAGCACGGTCGGGATAAGGCTTCTCGCGGAGAACAGGGATGTCAGTGTTCATATTCACGGCGAATGTGAGTTCATGCCTATATTACATTTCTATACACTTACACAATTATATGTATCAACATACCAAAAGGTGAATTTTCTGTTCGAATGGAAATTTAATACAATAACGTGAACGATGTAAATGTTTTGCATTAAATATAAATAAACTTAGTACTTGCTGCGTAAATATCCGGCTTATTTAATTAAATATACAGCCAATTCAAAAGTTAAACGTACACAACTTACCGATCACACAGTGTGTACTTAAAACAAAAACTTGTGTAGTTCATCATGCACATTAATTTTTTTTCGTTTTTTTTCTTAACTTCTTATAAGACGCTCCACGCGCTGCACGTGCCAATGCGCAGCACTGTTGGTACCGCGCTTATAGCATGTTAATGAGCACATCAACGAAAATCTGTAATGATCTAACGCCTCTTGATAGTCTCCTTCCATTTCAACGCAATGACCAAGCAAGTTTGTTATAGTATCGTAGTGATACATATTTGTGACACCTATTGGATCACATAAATAAGAAAAGAGTTGACTCAGTGCGTGAAATTGCTTGTCACGTTCTCGGAGTCCTCCATACGTGAGATACTGAAGATAATAAAGGAACGGACGAGCATCCACCTCAGCATTGTTCATCCATAATTTATTCATGGAATGTCTCTGTGCAACGTCCTCTTCAGAAATACCGCGATTCATTTCAAACAGCATTATATATGGAGCGCAGTACGCTTCTTGTCTAACAAACTTGACACAGAATGCGAATGGCGATTCACTAGATGCGTTGTTACAGTTATCTGATAGCATGTTAGAAAACACCTTGATATCATTTTGTCCTGCATGATCTAAACATCCACACACAGACTTGACCTTGCTATGAAATCTCCGCTGAATGTCCTCCAGCACTCGAACTGCCGCGTGAAGATGTCCACTACAGTACAATATGGAAGCCAACTTTAAGCGACTAGAAGCTACATCCGTGTTTAAAGAATATAAGAAACGCATTATGATTTCGCTGTAAACATGGTTCCGTAGTCTTAAAAACTTAGATGATTGTACTGAATTATGATAAGCGTACATGTGATTAATAAGGTCTAAAGCAGCGGTTTTCATTTTGACATCCGTGAGGTAATCCAAAATAGTAATTTGTATACCTTGCTCAAAGGTTGTATTCGAATTTTCTAAACGATATGTTCTAGCCCTTAAAATCATACTTAATCTTTGCAAACGTTCGTATTTCAGCAATAAAGTGATAGAGTCACGTAAACATACACGTCCAAGTTCCCCATCTATGGCCTTTCCAATTCGTAATCGGCAACCTAATTTGTCAATATCTATATACAATAAATCTTGTAAGTTGTTCTTTATCATGTAGTCCACGTAATGTAAAAGGCATTTAATTTGCACCTTGGACAGTTTACCATCGAACAAATTCACCCCTTCGATGATATAATGAGGTAAGCGTCCCTGTCGCAGACATTTCCTTAAAACGTGTAAGCATAGTAAAAGTAGAAACATGAGATTATTTTTCTTCCACAGAGAAGGGTGTGTTCTCTCTATGGTGTAGAACATTAAAGTTTTGCAATGGAAACTTGTGGTAAAATCCCCTACCATTCTACGAAATAATGATTGTTTAATTAATTTTAAAACAATGTAACATTTTATTTGTACCATATTAAAACTAAACATCAACATCCTTTCTATAAGATTTGGTGACAGTCGCCATTCTGCGCGCTTGTAATCACTATCTGGATGTCCTGAAGGTACCAGAAAAGACGGAGCTACCCGTGCAGCCTCCAGTAATTCGACAGGCGGCCAGAATTTACTTCTACATCTGTCTATCCAGTGTTGTATTTCAGGGAGAGGTTTGCAAACATGAAATGCCTGTACCATATCCCAGTTAGGAAGTGAACTAACAGAAGGTCCTTGTTTTATCAACTCTCGATCTGGCTCTGTCATTCTGTACACTTGTATCTGCTTCCATCGTTCTGAACTGAACAGTACTTGCCCGGAATCTTTCCTTACAAACAAAGACTCCCTCAGACTGGTCTCTAAACCTTCCCTTACATACAAAGAATCGCTCAGACTGGTCTCGATTTCCGGAGTGAATCTTTTGAAGACCTGTAAAAAGTATTGTTGAGATGGAGTGGTGTCGTCATAAAACATCAGAAGGTTCCCCATCCCAGCCTTCCAGTCTTGCAAGTGCGTCATGATATTCACAGTGGTGTCACTACTAAGTCTATCAATGTCAGAGTTAAGACCTGGGGTGGTGGTGCCTTCCGACTGACTTCCAAAATGAAAACTGTCAGACCAATATTGTTCTCTCCGCAAGAATGTTTTTCTCCGCTCCATTACAGTGCATTTCCCGGCTCCAATATCCTCAAGTACTTCCGAAAGCCAGATAGACCATTCTGGAAAGTGCTCTGGTATCTGAATTTAAAACTATTCAATCAGAATTGTGTTTTGTAATACGAGTCTTGTTCTGCGAAAACTGGGCATAATGCATGTGCGTAAAGTGTCATCCCAGATTAGCCTATTCAGTCCGCACAGGCTAATCAGGGACGACACTTTCCGCCTAAATTGGATTTTTGCTTACAAGAGACTTCATTTAAACGAAAAATGTCATAAAAGCGGAAAGTGTCGTCCCTGATTAGCCTGTGCAGACTGCACAGGCTAATCTGGGACGACACTTTACGCACATGCATTATGCCCAGTTTTCTCAGAACACGACGCATATAGTCAAAACATCATAATTGTTATAAAACTATGTTAACCTTTTTCGAAAATGATTATTACCAACATAGATAAACGCATTGATTTATCAATTATCAATGATATGATTTATTTAAAGTGGAGCAAACTAAGCATATTCGTTGAACCTTCCATGTTGATTCGGTTTAAATGAATGGAGCGAAATGGATATTGTTGTATGTATTAACATGATTTAACTGGATTTGTTGACGGATTGACAAATGTAAAATGCTTTATCTTTATGACACAGATTTAGAACATAAACAAGTGTACACAAATTAGCTATATGACACTAAAGACATACATTTGTAAATCAGTTTAATGTTTCTATTACAAAAATCAACTTTATCATGTTTTGCGTTATTCAAAACAAATAACATATTCGTCCTAAAATAAGCCACATTGTTACAATCATTAACAGCATCTAACTTAATTTACAACGTTCAAGTGCAATTAAAGGTTCTTCTCTTGACCGGACGTAAAAACCGGTAAATTGCACAATTAAACCTTTATAAAAATGTGATTGTTTATAGTGTCATTATAATCATCCAGGTTTATGCATTTCTGAAAACATTAATGATATTAAGTGCAACATTACTTGGTCCTAAAATACAAAAGCTCTAATAGATCTAGGAACAACCCTTAGTTGTCAATATAAAACAAAGACAGAATTCACGCACCAACATTTACATTAGACGCAATTAACAACTAAGGCGTTGTATTTATTTTATTAATGTAAAACACATTTTTGTGTTTTACCTGCGAGCTTAGGACAGCTGTTTGATAATGTTTGTTGTTTGACTGCCTTGGTGGATCCCCATATACGCGCTCTCTTCTAACACGAAAATTGCGGTTCGAACTGGGAACACGTACCTTTAAGAAACAAATCAGAAAACTGTAGACATGATGTTAACTATGCAAAAACTTCACAAGTAGTTGTTTGTAAAATGAATATCCACCACTGCAGTGTGCTCGTGAACAGATGTCAATACAGCATAACAATTCCAAACAAGATAACTATTGATGCAAAGCATCAAAGGGCGTCGGGAATTTCAGTGTAAAAGGCACTCAATGAAGTTACATGGAACGATTTTTTTTTCTACTGTTAATATTAATATATTGGCCGATTATTTTTTTAAACAAAATAGAAAAAGATACTGGTATAACCATTATCTATGATTTTGTGTTATAACCCCCAAATAACCATTATCTATGATGTTGTGTTATAACCCCCAAATAACCATTATCTATGATTTTGTGTTGTAACCCCCAAATATTTCATAGTTCATTTTATTTACATTGATTTCCTTTTTTTTTACTGGCATCCGTGTGCATTTTTCATTAATGGAACAGAACTGTGTAGGTTTTAAAAAATCTGCTTAATCTTGTAAGCGTAATTTCATATTTTTCTCAACTTCAAGGGGAGATGATTCTGAACTTATTCTTACGTTGCTCATTTACGATAGGGGTTGAGTACTCATTGATATGAAAACACTGTAAAAGTTTTAATGTGTTTACGAACCCCCCCACCCTCTCACACATATATTTCATGGGCATAATAAAAACAAACAATGGTTACAATAAAACAGCATATTTATTTAAACTAAAATGTCTACATCAAAACAAAAAGTTAACATAGAACACAAATAAAATAATTTGATTCTACTGGGGCTCGAACCTTGGACCTCTCACATGTGAAGCGAGCGTGCAACCACTACACTACGGAACCGCTTGAAAAATCACCTTCTAACTAAGATATTAATAAGTGACTGTAGTGTAACGGTTATCAATAAAGCAATCATTCTATACATAGATGGTGACGTCACTACGTTATTGTCAGTAAGACCGGTGTGTACATAATGATAAAGCAATAAACCGTGTAATCGCTGTCGTCTTGTAAAATTGAAGAAAATACGCGTTAACCAAAACTCGAACAGCAAA
>VMBQ01007247.1:29835-41130 GCA_007657795.1 Dreissena rostriformis | reverse complement strand
GTGGTGGTGGTGGTGGTGGTGCCTTAATTTCATTTTTGCCCGATGTTTATTTTTGCATTACAAAAATGCAGTTAGCCTAACATTTGGTAAATTTTAAATAAATTACAAGGGAGGCAACTGCTGAAATTTTACCTCCCCTGTCTTGCTTATATTTAAATTAATCAACAAAATTAAACATTAACACAATATTTAATATACAAAATATACAAAAAATCTCATATTCTGATAATATTTTTACTGATCCACTGTATTTCACTAAAAAAATGATGTTTCATTGAACTGATAATTATAGATTTAGGATTACAGACCAGTTGCTTCAGTACTATTGTTCAGAGTTTGCCCTGTTGGCCGCGTATGCATTCTTGAGTTATCATTCAAAAACCATTTTACTATTTCGGGTCACCGTGACCTTGACCTTTGACCAAGTGACCTCAAAATCAATAGGCCTCATCTGCGAGTCATGATCAATGTTCCTATGAAGTTTCATGATCCTAGGCCCAAGCGTTCTTGAGTTATCATCCGACAACCACCTGGTGGACGGACAGACAGACCGACCGACCGACCGACCGACAGACCGACATGTGCAAAGCAATATACCCCCTTTTCTTCGAAAGGGGGCATAAAAATCCAAATAATTAATAAGCTTCAAAACCTTCATAAAAAAGGTGAGAATTCTAAGTGCTAATGGAAAGGTAAAGCATAAATTATGCAGTCCAATCTCTCTAATGTTTCTGTATCAATCACAATTATACTTCCATTACTTTTATCTTCTCAGGTACTGACCTGATTCCTGGACTTTACTAAAGAATAGACGGCTCTTATTTTTTAAGTAAAAATCTATTTAAAATTTAATGTTATATTACAAAATATACATTAATGTGATTGTCTGACAAACAGTTCATTAAACCTGTTAATTGTGTTTCATTAGAAATGCAATATGTAAACAAGAGATGTGTTTGTCAGAAACACAATCCCCCCTATTGCGCCGCTTTGAAATAACATATCTATTTATCATTTGGCAGGATTAGAAATTATCTCCCTTTAAAGCTTATTTCTTCCCTTCGTTTGTGTTTTTTTACCTTTGACCTTGAAGGATGACCTTGACCTTTTACCACTCAAAATGTGCAGCTCCATGAGATACACATGCATGCCAAGTATCAAGATGCTGTCATCAATAATGCAAAAGTTATGACAAAACTTTAAGGTAGCTTCAAGTTTTGGACAGACAGAATGACAGACCAAAAATAATATACCCCCCTTTTTTTAAAGGGGGAATAAAAACAAGCTAATGTCAAATCCTCTTATTATGGATTAAAGCATTGTTGACAAATTGGAGCCTGATAAATAGCAGAATACTGTGATGAGGATATTAGATGGTCATATTTTTATAAACTTTATATTCCTAAGAGTATATTTGATTGTAAGTGGGGAAAAAAGAAAAATAGCATAAAATGTACACAATAAGAGCATTTTTTTTGTGTGTAGTACTGGAAGTAGATATGATTGTCGAATGGAAAAAAATGAATGTCATCGATATTTATTGCACATTAATATTCCTTAAATATTGTATAAATTATATAAGTATATATAATCTTTTCCTGAAAGAGTTGTAATTTTTGTAATAAAATGAGAATGTTAAAATACAACGCATGTGTTCAAAAACATTATATGTTTTTATTTTAAAATAAAAAATTGAAGCCTTGTACTGTACAGCAAAACATCTCATTCAAAGAGGTTTAACAAAATTAACAATACATCATAAATGTAGATAGCAATACCGCCACTGTGAATTTGTAATGACAATATTGCAGACGGAGAAAACTGGGCATAATGCATGTGCGTGAAGTGTCGTCCCAGATTAGCCTGTGCAGTCCGCACAGGCTAATCAGGGACGACACTTTTCGCCTTAATTGGATTTACGCTTAGAAGAGACTTCATTTAAACGAAAAATGTCATAAAAGCCAAAATTTTAGCAAAATTTCTCAATATAGCCATGCTTTAAAAATAATTATTTTCAAGTGTCTTCAAACACTCAAAAAATATGGAAAATGCAGTTGGAATGTTTTTGAAGGGACACAAACAAATAATACATACATATAAAGCACGGTAAAGGTTATTCTTATAATAACTATAGAACATGCAATCAGCTTACGTTTTATACATGGTTTATTAGACATGTGATTAAAACTACAACAAAAGTCACTTTGTNTGACCCAGCATGACCCATATTCGGACTTGACCTAGATATCAACTAGATGCAACTACTGACCAAGTTTGGTGAAGATCGGATGAATACAATTTGAATTAGAGTCCGGACAAAGTGATGCCTTCCGCCCGCCGCCCGCCCGCCCGCCCGCCAAGGGGTTTCACATAATACGTCCCGTATTTTATACGGGCATATAAAAATTAAAGCCTTGTACTGTACAGCAAAACATCTCATTCAAAGAGGTTTAACAAAATTAACAATACATCATAAATGTAGATAGCAATACCGCCACTGTGAATTTGTAATGACAATATTGCAGACGGAGAAAACTGGGCATAATGCATGTGCGTGAAGTGTCGTCCCAGATTAGCCTGTGCAGTCCGCACAGGCTAATCAGGGACGACACTTTTCGCCTTAATTGGATTTACGCTTAGAAGAGACTTCATATTAAACGAAAAATGTCATAAAAGCGGAAAGTGTCGTCCCTAATTAGCCTGTGCGGACTGCACAGGCTAATCTGGGACGACACTTTACGCACAAGCATAATGCCCAGTTGCCTCAGAACGCGACACATATTGCAGACTGATGCTGTGTTTATGGGCAGATTTTTTAGCAAAATTTCTCAATATAGCCATGCTTTAAAAATAATTATTTTCAAGTGTCTTCAAACACTCATAAAATATGGAAAATGCAGTTGGAATGTTTTTGAAGGGACACAAACAAATAATACATACATATAAAGCACATTAAAGGTTATTCTTATAATAACTATAGAACATGCAATCAACTTACGTTTTATACATGGTTTATTAGACATGTGATTAAAACTACAACAAAAGTCACTTTGTAAAACTAACATACAAAATAGGTGTTTAACACAATACCTTTATATCCAAATATTAAATCTAGCTAACATCAAAGAACAATAAAACACAATGTTTCGAACAAACATTTAAGACCCACATATGCATAGACATGTTTTACCTTCTCTTTTTAGTAAGTCTCACATCAATTAACAATATTATTTTATAATAGATATGTTTTACAAGCAAAATGCTTTAGTTTCGGTATATGCGAAAGAATATTTAGTAATCAAACCAATGTAAAATTAACAAATGTATATGTACGTATATAAAGTAATATTAACATGCAAAACATGGGCAAACTTCAATGTGCTATGTGTTCATTAATCCAAAAAAATGCAGGCATTTAGTGTAAATGACTCACATTAGTATTTTTAACACAAATTACTTAATGTTTTAGGTGTTGTATATGTACTAAGCCAATTAAAAGCAGTATATAATATTGCTTATTATCAAAAGTACTATTAACCCTTTGAGTGCTGGAACCGGATTTTGAAGGTTTTTGCAAACAGTTTGGATCCAGATGAGATGCCACAAAACGTGGCGTCTCATCAGGATCCAAACTGTTTGCTATTCTGATATATATTCTTTGAAAAAAATCAAAGAAAATGCTAATTTAAAAAATTCAGCAGACAACATTTTAGCAGACGACAAATTATCCAGCATGCAAAGGGTTAAAACTTATATTGAATACATTTGGCAATCATACTATCTCTACCACCTCTTTTCTTTTCATGAGATCACTCAGATATTGATCTGTAAATAATGTACCAGCTTATAAACATATAATGGATTTCAAGCAATGGATTTCCAGATAGTATGTTCACCGGTCAAAAATATTACAATTATAATGGTCATTTCTTGGAATTGGAATTATCATGTCGCTAAAATATTCAAAAGAAGATTGTGGTGTATGATCAAATATTTATTTAAGTCGTAGTTACAAAAAATGTGTATTTGGACTCGTGGCTATACCACTGTTCAAAATATTTTTTTCTATAACCACTATTGAAATTAGAGTTCAGCGGTCAGAGACATATGCCNGAGACCCTATTTCAATATGGGTCATCTACTGTCCAAGGCAAATGCACATATTAAGTATCAAGCCAATCGGTCATTTCGTTGATGAGTTATTCATTGGAAACAATTTTCGCACTTATTGTGACAGTGACCTTGACCTTTGATCTAGTGACCCCAATTTCAATAGGGGTCATCAACTGTCCAAGGCAAATGCACATTTGAAGTATTAAGTCCATTGATCAATTGGCTGACGAGTTATTGATCAAAAACGATTTTTATACTCATTGTGACATCTACCTTGACCTAGTGACCTATTTTAAAAGGGGTCATGTACTGTCCAAGGCCAATGCACATGTGAAGTATCAAGCCAATCCGTCAATCCAATCACAAGTTATTGATTGGAAACAAACTGGTCTACCCACACCGACCCCCAGACCGACCAACCAACTGACATCCAGCAAAACAATATACTCCCTCTTCTTCGAAGGGGGGNGGGGGGGGGGGGGGGGGGGGATAATAAGATTTGCTCATACAAAGAAACCTACAATATTCATTTTTTCCACAGCAGGACTTGTACAATTCTGATTGCTTTCTCTGAGCACACCATGTTTAACCACCCTGGTACTAGGTATTTTGCTATTCAAAACGATTGCTTTAACATATGAGCCACGTTCTGAGAAAAGCACATAAGCCCAGTTTTCCCAGACTGGGGCTCAATTGTTCACAGAGATGTACTATTTTCCAGCTCTTCCAGAGGCATGTCAGTCGGTGCTGTGGAGTCCCTGAGTGCGTTCTGGCGTTCTAGCACGCTGCCACGACGCGGAGGACCTCCAGTCTTTGAAGCCTCTTTATGATCAACTGAATCTTGACAATCCTGCTTGCTGGTGCCTTGTTTTTTAGTGTTAGCAATCTTGCTTGAGTCCGATACAGCAGTATCAAAACTAGCAAACTTCTTAACAGCTTTCTTTTCATTTTCAACATTAAACTGTTCTGATTGCTGGACCAGCGTTTTTTGGGCATCCTCAGTTTTTTGTTTGGTCTCAAAAGTGACATGTTTCTTTGCGTCCAACAACGGGTCTTGTTCGTTGACATCACGGCTCTCAGCCTCGAAAACTGTATCGTTCAACTCAAATATGGGGGTCAAGAACTCACTGGGGTCAGAGGTCGACTCAATCGGGGAACAATCAAGAGTAAGAGCTCGCTCCGCGCGTTTCTTCAGATTGACATCCGATGCTCGTCTTTGCACCAAATCTCCCTCGTTCTCATTCCAGGACAAAGCTCGCTCAAACGTCGGACGGCCCGGACTCAGTGTGCTAAGACGCTCGTTACGCTTGTGCTTGCTCCGTAGATGACCCACGACGTTACGCCTCGAGTCCTGGGTGAAGTTTTTGTCGTGAAAGTTGATCGCGGTTTTCTGAAAAAACATTTTTTTTTATAAACAACATTTATTCATGCCTGGCATACATTAACGAATAGTATTTGAGCCAAGCTCTGGAAAAAATGGGCTTAATGCATGAGGGTAAAGTGTCATCCCAGATTAGCCTGTGCAGTTTGCAAAGGCTAAACAGGGTCGACACTTTCCGCCGAAAGGGAATTTTCGCTAAGAAGACACTTCCTTTTTAATGAAAAATACCATTAACGCGGAAATTGTAGTCCCTGATTAGTCTGTGCCGACTGCAAAAGGCTTATCAGGGACAACACTTTATGAAAATGCATTAAGCCCAGTTTTCCCAGAGGGGCAGCTCATTTACAAATAAACAAGAGATGTGTTTGTCAGCAACACAATGCCCCCTACTGCGCCGCTTTAAAAAAAAAAAAATTGACCTTTGACCTTGAAGAATGACCTTGACTTTGACCTTTCACCACTCAAAATGTAAAGCTCCATGAGATACACATACATTTAATTTATTTTATTTTTGACCTTTGACCTTGAAGGATGACCTTGACCTTTCACCACTCAAAATGTGCAGCTTCATGAGATACACATGCATGCCAAATATCAAGTTGCTATCTTCAATATTGCAAAAGTTATGACCAACGTTAAAGTTTTCGGACGGACGCACAGACTGACGGACTGACAGTTCAACTGCTATATGCCACCCTACCGGGGGCATAAAAAACATAAAGACCCTTATTAAGTACTTAAAGTTTTCAATCTCTACATATATGAAGCTATGGTCTAAGAAATGAAATGTTTGGTTAAGGTGGTTTTGAATTGTATTTTAAGAAAAGTCAATGTCTATTAACTTTCAGAACCCTAATTAAAGACAACTTCTAATTAAACATTTAACTATATTCTGCAAACATATATTTAATTAATGTACATGTATGCATATTTTTGTTTAACTATTGATATGTATTGTCAATTTGTTCACATTATTAGGTTTTAACAAATGTTAATGCATTGAAAGAATGAGTTAACATTATAGTTAGTTATAAGAGTCTTCATAAAGTGAAGTAGATTTTATTGCATGTCTTTTTGGGCAGGAATTTGCAAGGCTATTATGAATTATATTTTTGAAATATGTTTGCACATAGTATGAGAAACAAAGAGAATTTATACCAGTCTATGAAGAGTATATTATTATCAGTATTTGAAACATAACAATTATATACTTTACAATAGTAGTTGTTGTTCACAAGAAAGTTAATATACATGTATACATAAAGGAAGCAGTATGATATTCAGTATAACATGGAAATCCTAATGGCGACATTTATATATGTTTTGCGGCAGTATTTTTTGCATTTCTGAAAAGAAAAGCTCATGGAAAGTTCGAGCTAAATTGTAAAAATATTCTGCAAAATTTAAGCATGTGTTCAGTGAATTGACATTGAACAAGAGCATCGCATAGAGGGTGCTAACGCTCAGCTGTGGGTGCTTGGATTTTGTTTTTTTGACTTTTGACCTNTGGCCATTTTTGACCTTTGACCTCAAAGTGTGACCTTGACCTTGGAGATATTGACGTAATTCTTTCGCGCGACACACCGTCCAATGATGGTGAACATATGTGCCAAATGATTTCAAAATCCCTTGATGAACGACATAGTTATGGCCCGGACAAGCTCATTTATGGCCATTTTTGACCTTTGACCTCAAAGTGTGACCTTGACCTTGGAGATATTGACGTAATTCTTTCGCGCGACACACCGTCCAATGATGGTGAACATATGTGCCAAATGATTTCAAAATCCCTTGATGAACGACATAGTTATGGCCCGGACAAGCTCATTTATGGCCATTTTTGACCTTTGACCTCAAAGTGTGACCTTGACCTTGGAGATATTGACGTAATTCTTTCGCGCGACACACCGTCCAATGATGGTGAACATATGTGCCAAATGATTTCAAAATCCCTTGATGAACGACATAGTTATGGCCCGGACAAGCTCATTTATGGCCATTTTTGACCTTTGACCTCAAAGTGTGACCTTGACCTTGGAGATATTGACGTAATTCTTTCGCGCGACACACCGTCCAATGATGGTGAACATATGTGCCAAATGATTTCAAAATCCCTTGATGAACGACATAGTTATGGCCCGGACAAGCTCATTTATGGCCATTTTTGACCTTTGACCTCAAAGTGTGACCTTGACCTTGGAGATATTGACGTAATTCTTTCGCGCGACACACCGTCCAATGATGGTGAACATATGTGCCAAATGATTTCAAAATCCCTTGATGAACGACATAGTTATGGCCCGGACAAGCTCATTTATGGCCATTTTTGACCTTTGACCTCAAAGTGTGACCTTGACCTTGGAGATATTGACGTAATTCTTTCGCGCGACACACCGTCCAATGATGGTGAACATATGTGCCAAATGATTTCAAAATCCCTTGATGAACGACATAGTTATGGCCCGGACAAGCTCATTTATGGCCATTTTTGACCTTTGACCTCAAAGTGTGACCTTGACCTTGGAGATATTGACGTAATTCTTTCGCGCGACACACCGTCCAATGATGGTGAACATATGTGCCAAATGATTTCAAAATCCCTTGATGAACGACATAGTTATGGCCCGGACAAGCTCATTTATGGCCATTTTTGACCTTTGACCTCAAAGTGTGACCTTGACCTTGGAGATATTGACGTAATTCTTTCGCGCGACACACCGTCCAATGATGGTGAACATATGTGCCAAATGATTTCAAAATCCCTTGATGAACGACATAGTTATGGCCCGGACAAGCTCATTTATGGCCATTTTTGACCTTTGACCTCAAAGTGTGACCTTGACCTTGGAGATATTGACGTAATTCTTTCGCGCGACACACCGTCCAATGATGGTGAACATATGTGCCAAATGATTTCAAAATCCCTTGATGAACGACATAGTTATGGCCCGGACAAGCTCATTTATGGCCATTTTTGACCTTTGACCTCAAAGTGTGACCTTGACCTTGGAGATATTGACGTAATTGTTTCGCGCGACACACCGTCTAATGATGGTGAACAAATGTGCCAAATGATTTCAAAATCCCTTAATGAACGACATAGTTATGGCCCGGACAAGCAGGACAGACAGACCGACAGACAGACAAAGTGACTCCTATATAGCCCCCATTACCAATGGTAATGGGGGTATAATAATACTACTAATACTAATATGAGCCTCGCTCTGGGAAAACTGGGCTAAATGCATGTGCGTAAAGTGTTATCACAGATAAGTAGACTCTGTGCAGACTGCAAAGGCTATAATCAGGGACATCATTGTCCACTTTTAAGGCATTTTTCGTTTAAAGCAAAAACTCTTATTACCAAAAATCCAGTCTAGGCAGAAACTGTTATCCCCATAATCATGAGCGGACTGCACAGGCTAATCTGGGATGACACTTTACGCACATGCATTAAGCCCCGTTTTCCCATAGCGAGGCTCATATATGTATCGCTGGTAAAACACATTCTGATTATAACACCTGAGAGCACATGATTTCAAACTGATGTACTTCAAACACATTTGGATCATAAATCAAAGATCTGAAAATTTAATAAGACATCACAATATATTTTTTAAATCATTTCTAAAACTACATTCAGTTATTACATTCTGGATTGTTAAGAACACTTCATTAAAGCAACATGAAGAGAGTTGGAAACATAAGAAAATTGTATAGAACCATAATTCCTTCATACATCTATCGCTTGCATTACTTTAAACCTTTGTAAGATGTTATATAATCATAGATTGTTAGTATTGCAAACAAATATCATGACAAATACCAAGACAAGAGGGCCACAATGGTCCTTAAGGGGGCACCTGAGTCCAAGGTACACCCATTGTTGAAGATTTTACCTTTTGACCCTGTTTTTTTTTGGCAAACGTGAAAAATATTCATACATGGTCAACTGAAAACATTCTGACCATATTTTATCAGAATAGATTCATAAATATTGCTTCTAGATTTTCTAAGATTTGACTTGGTGATACTGTTTTTGGATAAATGTGACCCAGATTTGAACTTTTGCCTAGATGTTGACCTGACAAGCCCCGAATGTAATACATGTACCATGCTAGGTTTCCATGTAAGTTACCTACACACACATTTGGAAGGCAATACCTCCATCCAAATTGAAGTTATGGAGGTGAAACTGTGTTTCTATTTTAAGTAACAGTGACCTTGATCTTGACCCAACTAGCCCCAAATGCAATCCCAAGCTAGGTCTCTATTCAAGCTTGATATACTCAAAGTGTCGAGATTGGTTAATGCATACTAACATTTATTGACCAAATTACACATATAAGAAACAAACACGTGTTTCAAAAACAATAATTCAGAAGTGCCCCATGCAATTTGGCTGGTTATGAAACTTGATGGAGATTATATGCTCACAAGCAAGACTATCGTAACTTACTATATATTATATAGTGAGTAACGATAGTCTTGCGTGGAGCCCAAGATATGCTCACAAGCAATACCACCAAGTTTCAGAATGATCACATGTTAACCCTTTGCAAGCTGGGAAATTTGACGTCTGCTAAAATGTCGTCTGCTGAATGTCTAAAATTAGCATTTTCTTTGATTTTTTTCAAATAATACTATCAGAATAGCAAACAGTTTGGATCCTGATGAGACGCCACGTTCTGTGGCGTCTCATCTGGATCCAAACTGTTTGCAAAGGCCTTCAAAATCCGGTTCCAGCACTCAAAGGGTTAACTATTAGAGTTAGAGAGCTGAAAAGGTTAATGTGGGTATTTATTGTTTTGTAGTACAAGGGCCATAATTCAAATGTGCAATCTGGTTGGTCAAGATATAGAGGTTATTTGTTCAAGTCAGTGTAAGATCGTTTGTTATTTCATGAGTGATCATAGAAAATATATTTTCACGAATGGCGCAGGCACGAGTCAAAATATTATTTTTCTATGATCATGAGTGAAATAACAAACAATCTTACACTGACATGAACAAATTTTCTGTTTCTTGTGTGCCCCTTTTTCAAGAAAATAATTAATAATAATTTCCCTTTCGCTGAAAAATGACCCTCTCTCCCGTGGCGTGCCTCAATACATTGAAATGACTTCGTTTTGTTGACAAAATGACGTCATTTTGTTTACGAAATGATGTCATTATTCCAGGAAAATTCTTCAGTTAAACTCTTTTACAATGTAAATAAATGGTAAAAAAGCATAAAATTAAAAGAAAATTGGTTCGATTCGGTGGAATATCAATTTTATTTCACTCGTGATCATAGAAAAAATATAAACAAGGATATAAACAAGAGAAGTACATCTTGATATGATAATCTAAAACAAGAGGGCCATGATGGCCCTGAATCGCTCAACTTTTACTAGAATTAACCCGGTGACCTAATTTTTGACCCCAGATGACCCATATACGATCCAAAATCAGATATTATCAAGATAAACATTCTGACCATATTTCATTAAGATCAGATGAAAACTATGACCTCTATTGTCTACACAAGGTTTTTCTATGATTTGACCTAGTGACCTAGTTTCTGACCCCAGATGACCCAAATACAATCCCAATCCAGATTTTATCAAGATAAACATTCTGACCAAATTTCATAAAGATTGGATAAAAACTATGACCTCTATTGTCTACACAAGGTTTTTCTATTATTTGACTTAGTGACCTAGTTTTTGACCCCAGATGACCCAAATTCGATTCCAACCCAGATTTTAACAAGACAAACATTTTGACCATATTTTATTAAGATCTGATGAAAACGGTGA
>VMBQ01007247.1:2290-29786 GCA_007657795.1 Dreissena rostriformis | reverse complement strand
ATAATAATAATAATAACAATAGTAATAGTAATAATAATTAAATAGTAACATTCTATTGATAAAGTGTATGTCATGTGTTTCTTTCCATTGTCCATAGATACAAGGGCGTTGGCAATATGGGTTGACGCTGATTGGTCGATGTTTATATTGGACCAATCGGCGTCGGCTTATATTGACAACGCCCTTGTATGTAGGTCAAGCCGTTTTCAGATGCGAAATCGAATTTTGCATCAGAAAACGGATTGACCTACTTGTCTTTTTTAACTAAGCAATTTCGGCCAATCGGAGCCATGCTTTAAAACAACGGACAACGAATGGTAAAGCCTCTTCTTCCGTGAAGTTAGGAAAATATAGTTTCTCTCAACGTCGAGTTTTTTCCTCTATTATGCGTTTATAACGCTTTTTCGCACAGTATTTAACCATGCAAAGATATTTTTAAACAATTAGATTTTTATTTAAGCAACGCACCCACTCTGCAAAGTCCCTATATTTATATTGCTCAGCCCAGTATAATCGGGCTGACCACTGCCTTATTACCGCAAAGTTTTATGTTAAGCAGAGTGCTCGGAGAATGGTTTTTAACCGAAGTCCGAGGGTAAATAAACCAATCAATCAAATCAAACATTCTGACCATATTTCATTAAGATCAGATGAAAACTATGACCTCTATTGTCTACACAAGGTTTTTCTATGATTTGACCTAGTGACCTAGTTTTTGACCCCAGATGACCCAAATACAATCCCAACCTAGATTACATCAAGATAAACATTCTGACCAAATTTCATAAAGATTGGATGAAAATTGTTACCTCTAATGTCTACACAAACAAATTGTTGACGGACAGATGCACCCACGCACTCACGCATGACGGACATCACACGATCACATTAGCTCACCATGTCACTTCGTGACAGGTGAGCAAAAAGAAAAAGGAATTCTGAAAATTTGTTCTTTTCACCGGTGAAAAGAACAATTTTGTTATTTTCACTGCTGTTCTTTCACTGCAGAAATGTCATATTTTATCATTAGGTATAAAAGAAATTATGCCCATAAAGATTATTGCCAAGTTTCAGGATGATCTAGTTTTAACTCTTTGAGTTATTTAGCAGACATTGTTTCCCTGGATACCAACCGCCTGCCCTCCACAGGTGTTTCCATAATACATGCTGTTTTGCTTTTTTTAACGGGCGTATTAGTCTATTGGTTACATGTTTACAGAGGAAGATACTTACATGCTCAAACTGCAATCAGACACAAAAAATCAAATCAGAATTAGAATATACATCCACATACAAGGCCTGTTTCATACATTCACGAAATTTCTTATTAACGGTTGTGCCTGAAGTCTCTAAAAGTGGTTGCTATGGACACCATTTCATCTTCAAGGGGTTGAAAAAGTAAAATACTATATAAGATTATGACTTGCGTATGCGCTTTCGTACAATTTGAGACAATTAATGTCTTGCAAAGAGAATTTCCACTCACGTATGAACAGTCCTCATACAATGAAAACAAGAATTATCAAGGTGCATAATGGGAAGAATGTACATAAACTTAAAAGACATAGAAATAATAAGTCTTTTTTTTATAATAAAAGAGGTAAGAACATAGTTACACACAGGACATTTACATTACAAAATATGCCTTGGTGCGTGCAAATATGGACACATTTTTCAAATAGTGTGAAAAAAAGAAACACGGGGGCCATGATTGCCCTCAAGCGCTCACATGAGTTCATGAACATCGATTTTTGAAGACTTGGCCTGCATATTTTCAAGCCAAACATTCCGTCCATGTTTCATCAAGACTGAGTCATAAATACTGCTAAAGAGTGGTAACGAGTGTATTTCAGATTTGATCTGGTGACCTAATTTTAGAAGATTTGACCAAGATTCAGACTTTGCCCAGATATTGTCAAGATATTTATTCTGACAAAGTTTAATCATGCTTGAGTCATAAATGTTGCCCCTACAGTGGTAAGATTTCTTTTTAATGATTTGACCTCCAGACCTAGTTATGACTAGTTATGACTCTCGATTGAGTCAAACATGTGGCCTCTATCGCGGTAACAAGGTGTTTGTAAGATTTGACCAGGTGACCTTGATTTTNTTAGAAATTCAGCAGACAACATTTAAGCAGACGAAAATTTTCCCAGCAGGCAAAGGGTTAAGCACCTTGTACTTATGTGAGCTTAAAAAAAACAAACACAAATTCTACAGAATGAAAAATGCAAACATACACAAATTGTAGCCATAATTATATAAATGATGTAATGCAAGAGCAGGTTACTAAGGAAACACCCATTTTAATTGTACTACTGACATTTCTTGAAATGCAAACTGCACCAGCTATAGGGAACTTAATTTATCAAACCAGTGCTGCTCATCGGTACCTTATGGTTGAAAATGAAGCCTATAAAACTTGAATCTACTAAGAAAGGGATTTAATTTAATTTGATTCTCTAAGGGACTAAAACTGTGTCAAAGTGCGTTTTGAGTGGCAAAGGATTTAGTCTTTAAGAACAAGAGATGTGTTTGTAAGAAACACAATGCCCCCTACTGCGCCGATTTGAATTAAAAAAAAAAAATTGTGATTATATCCCTTTACAAATTATTACTTCCCTTGTGAAAATGATATGTACCTGCCAAATGATAAAAATAAATTATCTCCCTTTAAAGCGTGTTACTTCCCTTGGATTTTGTTTTTTGACCTTTGACCTTGAAGGATGACCTTGACCTTTCAGCACTCAAAATGTGCAGCTCCATGAGATACACATGCATGCCAAATATGAAGTTGCTATCTTCACTATTGCAAACATTATGGCAATGTTAAAGTTTTCGGACGGACGCAGAGACAGACTGACTGACAGTTCAACTGCTATATGCCACCCTATCGGGGGGCATAAAAACAAAAAAATTGTTAAGAAATCAGTTTGGAAAATCTAAATGAAAAAAGAAACAGCCAAGCCGTTGCTTACATTCTGTGAGACGTTGAGCGCCACCCTCAACATATACTTCAAGTCACGACCGTTGGAGTCCTGGGGCTCTATCATAGAATTCTGTGTTATCAGACGCTTACGACGGCGTTCAACTATTTCCTCTGAAATCAAGCAAAACTTTCAATGTATTATCCCATCATCATGCCTGCATGGACAAAATAACATGCCTTGGTAATAAACTTTGTTACATTTCCATCCTTTATAATAAAACATATAAGTGTGTTGAAAATAGAAGAATATAGTGCACATTCTTAAGTTTATTTTTTAAAAAAAGGCGGACAATAATGAAAACGATAAGATAAATAGAAAACTTGATTCAGTGTTGAATATATATAGAATCTGACACGAGTTGTCATTTCATTCTATATTTTATTCAACTAGATTAACAAATTGGTTAATAAGCGAGCCTTTATCGAGTTTAATATATGGTAAACACATAACAATTGGTATGAAATGAGTGACACAAAGTGTCAGATCTTTTATATCTCATGCTTTTAAAATGGCGAAGGAAAATAACATTTACGTAAAAGTAAGTGATGATAAAAAGAGGATTTTTTTACAATACATAGGAAAATAATGCAATGCAATTGGTCTGATAAACAAAAAATTGCAAATGAAAACACTTAAAAAGCTATTTAACACATATTAAAGATACAAAATATCAGTAAAAGTTACATAACATACAACAAGGATATGGCCTTAAGGCTCTCACCTGTAGCCCGAAGGAACTTTACTATTCCGAGAGGGTGGAGTTTAGAAGAATAAAAATTACTCAATGAAACATAAATATTTAATTTCTAGGAACATTATTATGACAAAATGTTGATAATTGAAAATATTTCCAACAAAGAACATATATCATCCCCTCCCCGCGAAAATGGCTAACCTCAATATTTACAAGTTTTCAGGAGAAGGAAAAAATTCATTTTTTTTTTAAATAAAAGAATGAAGCTAAAACTTTTCATGATGACTTTTTAAATATCCCTACATGTGTCATAATGTTTAAAGTGACATGTGACTTTTTCTGTAGTCAATATGAGAAAATTGTCTTACTCAAGCTTTGACATTTGATATTTTTTCATCTTGTTTACGTTTGGTTAGGAAATTTACCTTTAGTTTGGAGATTTTTGCACACATTCACATGGGTATAATTTTGTGAGCCGATTGGATAGGACCGTGGAATTCTTCGCGGGAGAAGCGGGCCGTTTTCACCATTGAGGAAATGTGAAAACCCGTTTTCGTGCCAAAACTGAGATTGGCCATTTTCGCGGGGAGGGGACGATATGCACATATTTAAACCTTAGACTACTTTATGGGGGATAACTCTACTAGAACAACCCAGTTAGCCAGTAGCTGGTTGTCTCTCCTACAAAAGAGACTGTCTATACCAAGTTCAATAGGTCACTTATAAATTATTTATAGATCAAATGAAGTGATTCCAATTACAGTTCCTCACATAAAATATTGATGAAAGGTCAAATAAGATTAAAATAACACAGTTCTTGTTGCTTTTACTGGGACTATCACTATGTAATTTTCTGGAAAAATCAATAAAAAAATCTGAAGTAACAGAAATATTTAATTTGAGTACAGTCACTTGAGAATAACGGCCAATTGCAGACAACGGTCAGTCTGGATTCCCCCCGATGAAAATCACTCTACATGTATATTAAACTTGAGAATAAAGGTCTATTGTCCATAACAGCAAACGGCCAGCATATGTTGTTCCGAAAGTCATGTTTGAACTGAAAACAATGGCCACGCGTCAGTCGTTTCGAGTCGCGAAAAGTAAAAACACAAAGAAACAGGTGCACGTAACAATAAGAATGTGTATTAGTAGCAATTATCGGCTGAAGTCATAACGACAAAGCATGAGCGTGTGACAAAGTCAATAGATCTTTATCGCTGATAAGTAGTTAAAAACAACAGTAAGCTGGCGAGTGTTTTTATAAGAAGGTGTTGAAAGGATAAGTGATTGTTTATTCAGGAAAAACAGACATTGAATTGCAACTTTTATAACAAACCAAATATTTTTAAATAAGATTTTGGCGTCTTTTTCCTTGATTTAGAACGATACAGTTATACCGTACTTTTGGTTCATGACAGCAAATCCGCTTTTATATTTGTTCCGACGTCAATGACAAGTGAAAATCTTAATTTAAAAATACATCCCAATGAACATAATAGGAACTGTTGGATTTACTGAATGAACGAGATGCATGAGTAAACAAAAATTTGATCGTTGATAAAGTCATAGATTTAGTTTATAGTTTAAATATAGTAATGAAATTAAATAAATTTATAAGACATTATTCTGTATTATTCAATAGAAATTATTAATGTTATTATGCTAAGTAGTCGGCAGTAAGCCTTTGTTTAACACTGTGTGCGATCGACTGGGTGGGGTTATGACGTACATACTACCAACTGACCAACCATCTAAAAAGTGGAGATCCAAGAATAGCGGTCACTTGTCAACAACGGTCACTTTGGTCATTTCCCTTGACTAACCGCTGTTCTCAGTTTTGACTGTAATTCAATATAATTAGGAATTTGGGTTGTTGTTCATGTTTCTGAATCTGTAACCAATATCATCCTCATCTTCATCATCATCATCATCATACAAAAACTTGATTTTCATTTAAAGGGACTTCCTTTAAACGAAAAATTCCATAAAAGCGGAAAGTTTTGTCCCTGATTAGCCTATGGGGACTGCACAGGCGAATCTGGGCTGACACTTTACGCACATGCATTAATCCCCATTTTCCAAAAAAGTGGCTTGATAGTTTTTCCATAAACATAAATTACAGCGTACCTTCCCTCAGCAAGGCCTTCTCTTCATCATCATCATCCATGGCCTTCAGGCAGGCAGAACTTGTAACTGTGCTCCTAGAAAATAAACTAATGATTTTTTTTCTAAACGGTAAATGTATTATGTTATTGGTAAAATAGTATTTATATGTTTAGATAATAATTGGATTTTGGATATTCCTATATGGTGGTTTGTATGCACATTTATTCCTATATGGTGGTTTGTATGCACATTTATTCCTATATGGTGGTTTGTATGCACATTTTTCCATTCATATTCACTGCACCATGCACATCTCTTGTTATGTATAAACTTTACATTATTTTATTGTTTTATATTTCAACAAAGGAGAAACTATGTATGTCACCATCAAGAAAGCATACAATTGCTATTTTCCTACTAAGTTCTGAGTAAAATCTCACTAGCAATTATGATTGTGGCATTTCAATAAAAGTTAGGTAGGTATAATGAATCGCAATATCCTAATGCTAAGAATTGCAGAATTTTCCCTAAAATAGTTTATATTCAAAGCTCTGGATAGTTTTATTATTGTAGCTCTGGATAGTGATATTATTGTAGCTCTGGATAGTGATATTATTGTAGCTCTGGATAGTGATATTATTGTATGTTTGTTTGGATTTGTCAGCATTCTCAACAGTATTTAAGGCATATCACGGTTGTCAATTACCCTACGCACACTATTCCTGGGTAGGCTGGTTTACCAGAACTAAGTTCACATACTTATGCCAATAATTGACAACTGCCCTACTAGAATAATTATGAGGAAAATGAAAAATAATTTCATGACAAATCACCACAAAGTTTTGAGGCCAGGATGGAAATCGAACTCGCGATCCTTGGATTTATAGTCCTGGACTCTTCAAACTGAGCGAGCCGGCCTGATTTTTTAAGGTCAAGATGTAGAATATGATTTGCTGATAAAAAACATTGACAGTAATATTGTATGTGATGTGTTAATAAACATAACAATTTAGCAGAATCTACCAGTATTTATTATATGAGCCTTAATCTCGGAAAACAGGCCTTAATGCATGTGTGTAAAGGATAGTCCCAGATTAGCCTGTGCAATCCGCACAGGCTCAATCAGGGACGACACTTTCCGCCTAGACTGGATTTTTGTTCAAAAGTGACTTCTGATAAAACAAAAAATTCCATAAAAGGGGAAAGTGTGGTCCCTGATTAACCTGTGCCATCTGCACAGGCTTATCTGAGACAACAATTCACGAACATGCATTAATCCCCATTTTCCCAGTGCAAGGCTCGTAAAAGAAAAATAGTAAAAATAAACAGATAGTAACAATCATAAGAACGTACAGGGATGAGTCTGTTCTGGGCAAGTTGGACACACCACACAACTGCAGGGTCTTGTAGTGCTCCCTGTAAAATACAAACATGGAAAGCTATCACTTAAGGCTTCATAAGGCTACCCACAATTCAGTAGTGGGACAACAATCCCCAATCCAGCGGGTCCCCAGGTGGCATATATGGGTACCGCCTCTAGAAATAGGGGCCAACTGTGAGATAAGCATTAATGGGCGGGCATTTATAATCAAATTAAAAACTTGTTAAGTGCAGAGAACAAAGAGATCTTTACCTATGTATAAAAATTTAGTAATGCGTAATGTTATTTAGAGAATTCACACATTGACATGCTGCACTTATACTACACCATGCACATATGATTTCACCCTAATGAGTTTCAGATGATTCTGTATGTGCTCATTCTCACCTCATCATGAGTTTCAGATAGTACTTGTTCATCTCATCAAAGTCTGTTTTCTTGGCGTCTCTCAGAAGGACTGCCCGGAAATACTTCTCATCCAGGGCATCAAACTTCTCCTGTAACATCAGAAATACTGTGAAATATGCATACATTAATTAAAATAAATGTTTTTTTTACAAACATCAGTCTTTTTGTTAAAACTAATACATTTTGTTTAAATAAATAAATAATTGTAGTGTTCCATATTGAGATGGTGTTTTATCACAATTTAAAGTCTTCTTTAGGGATGTTTTTTATTATGATAGTTGGTACTAAAAATGACTATTTGACCCATTTAATTTAATGTTACAAGCCACTGTGACCTTGACCTCTAATTTCAAAACTGATACACATCTTCTTTTCCACCAAAGTTAAACAGCAAATCAATTTGGATGGTGGTTGGTCTAAGTATTCTCAAGATATTGAGTGGAAATGAAATGGTATACTAACCAACCATCAGACCACCTGACCAACCCCTGCTTATTCAAAGGTGGGCTTAATAATTGAGCCTTGCTCAGTTAAAAAACAGGGCTTAATGAATGTGCATAAAAGGTTGTCCCAGATTATCCTGTGAAGTTCGCAGGGACGACACTTTCCACTTGAATGGAATTTTTCGGTTAAACAGGGATGTATATTATACATCCCTGGGTTAAAGGACGTCTCTTTTGAACAAAACTTTTTTCAGATGGAAATAATATGTCGCCTATGAATATCTTCTGCACAGGTTAATTAGGGAAGACACTTTACGCACATGCATTTAGCCCCTTTTTCCCAGGGCAAGGCTCAATTTCTTCAAAAAAAGGTAATGGACACATAAGATAAGTCTTAGTTTATACACTGAGTTAGACAGATGCCCTACCCGTATGTAGTTCTTGCCAGACACTCCAATTATTTCTTCTATGCCTGCCATCAGGTGATCATTAACCTGGAAAAATAAATAAAAATAAAAACTTGTTTCTGTAGTGTTAGAGGCATATGAAATTGTAAATAGATAAAAAAAAGAACATTACACAAAGTTCTGGAAAAGGGAAGTGCAACACAGTGACAAATCTCTCATTAACTCCCTATTTTTATGAAAAGCTCTGATGTTGAGTTACTTACTGCCATGTTGAATTTCTAACTCCCATTTTTAGTAACTAACTCTAAAATTTAGTTATTAACTTCCATTTTGAGTTACTGACTGCCATAATGTTTTACTTACTCACATCCAGCATTTGAATATATACTGGCTACAATTGGTGATTATCAAACTAACAAAAGGTTTTTCATGACAAATAATGTTGATACAAGTGGTTAATGCCAAGTTTGAGTCAGAATTAAAGCACTTTTCTTGAATATTTCAATTTAAAGAATATTCTATATGCTTAGATTTAAGACTTAGTCCTGACTGCTCACATGCTCATTGAGTTCCTGGTACATCATCATATCCTTGGTGCTGTTGTCAAGGGAGACGCGCATCAGCTTCACCAGAAACTTGATGGTGCCACCCTGTAGAATATACACATCAAAATCGTTAGAACATTCATGAAAACATTTTGATTACTTTATCAAATGTGCTGTATACTCAGAGTTAACTTAGATGTACAGTCCAACCTGAATTCACCAGAAACTTGATTGTGCCACCCTGTCAATATTTGACATTGTATAGTACACGTCCAAATGATTTGAGCGTCGCAGTGGGACAACAGGGTTTAATGCATGTGCGTAAACTGTCGTCCCAGATTAGCCGGTGCATAATGCACAGGCTAATCAGGGACAAAACATTCCCCTTTAACTGAATTTTCACTAAGAGACTTCCTTTAAACTAAAAATACCATTACAGCCGAAAGAGTCGTCCCAGATTAGCCTGTGCATTATGCACAGGCTAATCAGGGACAAAACATTCTGCTTTAACTGAATTTTCACTTAGATACACCGTTTAACTAAAAATACTATTATAGCCGAAAGAGTCGTCCCTGATTAGCCTGTGCAGACTGCACAGGCTAATCAGGGGCAACACTTTACCCACATGCATTAAGCCCAATTTTTCCCAGAGCAAGGCTCATATATACATTTATGAACATAGTTTTATCCCCTCAATGTACTTTCTTTATATTCTGTGTTATTAACTTAGTTTATTTCTGCTTTGTTGACAAAAGCAAACATTGGGAAGTTTTCAGGAGTCATTTGTTTGTTCATCATGTGTTTTTTGTTTTGAGTTTTTGGTTGTTAAGTAATTGCTATAACTGGTTTGGAATTGAGCAAACCTGATTTTTTTCAGATTTCACAATTGGTCTAAAAACATTTACATTAAGAGAAAAAAAATGACTGAAGTAAAATAATTAAATGCATTTGCAGTAGTGATATAATAATGTAAAAATAAAAAATTACATATTATTATCACATAACAGTAGCAAAAAATTCAAACAAAATGTGTATGATGAACAAACTGAAAGGCAAATCATAGTCCGGAAAGTTAAAAATAACAGTTTTCAAAGGTTAGTGTTTACATATTCAGGGATTTGAATAGATTTAAAGGGGTCAAATGAAATATTCAGGGGTCAAAATGCTGAAGACAAGAGTTACTTTGTTTCTGTATAATTGTTCAATGCTATATGCAAAATGTTGCTTTGCATAACATTTATTGAAAAAATATGCAAAAATAGAATTTGTATGAAATAGAATATATTTTAGAGTTAGCTTCTTGGTAACATTTCCATCAAAATGATGCCATGCAGAAAGTTTGTTAGAGTCAAAAGTGAGATTGCAAAATCTTTGCATCAAAAAGCAAGATTCTGCATCAATTAAAATTCCTGATATTTATGTCACAAAATGGCGGCAAAACTTTGAAATCATTCATTATGCACGAACAGAAAAACAAAAAATCAGGGCTCTGGGAAAATGGGGTTTAATGCATTTGCGTAAAGTGTTGTCCCAGATAAGCCTATGCACAGGTTTACCAGGAATTACACTTAATGCCTTGACTTGATTTTCCTTTAGAAGAAACTTGCTATACACGAAAAATACCATAAAAGCTTAAAGTGTTGTTCCAGGTTAGCCTGTGTGGCTGCATCACTTTACGCACATGCATTGAAGGAACCTTTTCACATTTTGATAAATTGACAAAATCAAAAAATAAAAATGTTTCAGATTTGCAAAATTTCATTGTTTTTATGATATTTGTGAGTAAACAGTAATACTGAACATTTACCATGTTCTAAAATATCCATTATATTATCCATCTTTTTAGGATTTAAAAATCTGAAAGTTATAAAGCGTTACAAACACGAAACGATTGAAGAATTTGGAGAGTTCTGTTGTTATCGTTATATTTTGTGACATTGCAAGGATTGCTTATAACAAGGGTTGTTTGTAAAACATGCATGCCCCCCAAATGGTCTGTCAGTTATAGTGGCAGCAATTGCGTGACCTTGACCTTTGAAATAGTGACCTGAAAATCAATAGGGGTCATCTGCCGGTCATGACCAATGTCCCTATGAAGTTTCCTGATCCCAGGCCTAAGCATTCTTGAGTTTTCACCCAGAAACCATTTTACTGCTTCAGGTCACTGTAACCTTGACCTTTGACCTTGTGACCTGAAAATCAATAGGGGTCATCAGCCGGTCATGACCAATGTTCCTATGACGTTTCGTGATCCCAGGCCTAAGCGTTCTTGAGTAATCATCCGGAAACCATTTTACTGCTTCAGGTCACTGTGACCTTGACCTTTGACCTAGTGACCTGAAAATCAATAGGGGTCATCTGCCGGTCATGACCAATGTCCCTATGAAGTTTCCTGATCCCAGGCCTAAGCATTCTTGAGTTTTCACCCAGAAACCATTTTACTGCTTCAGGTCACTGTAACCTTGACCTTTGACCTTGTGACCTGAAAATCAATAGGGGTCATCAGCCGGTCATGACCAATGTTCCTATGACGTTTCGTGATCCCAGGCCTAAGCGTTCTTGAGTAATCATCCGGAAACCATTTTACTGCTTCAGGTCACTGTGACCTTGACCTTTGACCTAGTGACCTGAAAATCAATAGGGGTCATCTGCCGGTCATGACCAATGTCCTTATTAAGTTTTATGAACCCAGGCCTAAGTGTTCTTGAGTTATCATCTGTAAACCATTTTACTGCTTCAGTTCACTGTGACCTTGACCTTTGACCTAGTGACCTGAAAATCAATAGGGTTCATCTGCCGGTCATGACCAATGTCCTGATGAAGTTTCGTGATCCCAGGCCTAAGCATTCTTGAGTTATCATCCGGAAACCATGTGGTGGACGGACGGACCGACATGTGCAAAACAATATACCCCCTCTTTTTTGAAGGGGGCATAAAAGTATAAATTACATCTCATCCTATACCAGTACGGATGACAGAGTGGTTTAAGCGTTTAACTTTTACTCAAAGGGTCAGTGGTTTGAGCCCAGGTTTGAATAACTTTTTTTCTTTCAATTGTATTCCTGTTTTATACTGGAGCTTTTTAGTTCCGATGCGTACATTTATCAATTTAAAGCATTTAATGACAAACTTTAAAACATGCCAAAATCTGTGAACAAGTCCCTTTAATCTCAGTTTTCCCATTGACGTGCTCAAATTAAAGGCCAGGAATATCAAACTGATAGTTTTTCAAGCTTTAACAAAGGTCCTGCACAGCACACTTACCGGAATAATACTGTGCAAAAAGTTTCTGAACAACAGTTTTCAAACGTTAATGTCTACATATTCATGGATTTCAATACATTTTTAAAATCAAGTGTCATAAAACCTGGTACTTCAGATTTTCTGTTTTTTTTACCTGAATGAACACTGTGAAGAAAATGATGAAGAGCGTTGCCGTGACGAACATTTCCTTCATCGGGAACTCCTTGTCATCGAGCAGGGCGACCAATGAGAAGCAGACCGCACCCCGCAGTCCTCCGTAACTCTGTTGGGGGCAAAGAAAATATGAGACTCGCTCTGACAAAACAGGGCTTAATGCACGTGCGTAAAGTATCGTCCCAGATTAGCCTGTTGTAATCTAAGATTAGCACAGTCTAATCAGGGACAACACTTTCCACTTTTATTTAAAAAATTGTTTGAAGGAAGTCTCTTGTTAATGAAAATCTAGTCTACTCAGAAAATGTCGTCCCTGATTAGCTTGTGCAGATCGTACAGGCAAATCTGGGACGACACTTTGCGCACATGCATTAAGCCCTGTTTTCACAGAGCCCGGCCCAATTATAACATTTCATAAGGACAGACTGACCCACAAACCGAAGACAGACACTGCAGTGACTCCAAAATCTCCCTGCCAAGGTAAAAGACATTCTGAGCTAGTATCCAGAAAGCATCTCAAAGAATAACAAATACATTTCTCAAATAATTTCACTATTTAAATGTATTGTAATTGTTTACTTGTTAAATTGACGTGTTTGTTTTTCAGAATCAGTAAATTGTTAATTAAAAAGGGACATGTTAACAGTTTAGCAAAAGGACATAAAAACAAGGCTTGTCACCGTAGGATGACATATGCCCCCTTTTTCCACATTTTTCAAAACCTAAACGCAAAACCTAAACGCAAGGTGTAGAGGAATTTCAGACGGACAGACGGACGGACAGAGCGATCACTATATGCCACCCTACCGGGGGCATAAAAATTGCTATAGGAAAAGGCCACTTACTATCATAAACATCTCATCCAGTTTGATCTTTCGCACTCGGTATGTATCACAGCGGTTGATCAGGAATGATATGACAAACACAACTGAAACACAAATTTGCACACCGTAAATACTCAATCATGATCAAGGTACCGTAAATACTCAATCATNTTACTATCATAAACATCTCATCCAGTTTGATCTTTCGCACTCGGTATTTATCACAGCGGTTGATCAGGAATGATATGACAAACACAACTGAAACACAAATTTGCACAGCGTAAATACTCAATCATGATCAAGGTACCGTAAATACTCAATCATGACCAGGTACCGTAAATACTCAATCATGATCAGGGTACCGTAAATATTCAATCATGATCAAGGTACCGTAAATACTCAATCATGATCAAAGGTACCGTAAATACCCAATCATGATCAAGGTACCGTAAATACTCAATCATGATCAAAGGTACCGTAAATACTCAATCATGATCAAAGGTACCGTAAATACTCAATCATGATCAGGTGCCGCATGGGTTTCGCTGTAGATCGCCACTGTCGCAAATGGCTCTAATTTTACTTCCGTAAATACTCAATCATGTTTAAGGTACTGTAAAAATACTCAATCATTAAACACAAATTTACATCCTATGAATAATCAATCATGAAAAACAAATTTACATACCATAAATACTCAGCCATGAAACACAAATTTACATACCATAAATACTCAGCCATGAAACACAAATTTACATACCATTAATACTCAGTCATGAAACACAAATTTACATACCATTAATACTCCATCATGAAACACCTAACCTGTCCGCTTATGAGACAAGGAAAACTTTACATGACTTTATAGCAGACTAGGTAGCTCCTGACCAGACTGAGTAAAATTGCAGGCTGGTCTGGAGCTACGCTGGCCTCATATGGCATAAGACCCATTTTCGCATGACACAGCTCATAGGACTGAAATACAGCGTGAATCCAAACAAACAAAGCCCCTGAGTGTACTGATGAACCTGGGTTTAATGCATGTGCCTAAAGTGTCATCCCAGATTAGGGTCTAATCAGGGACGACACTCTCCGCCTAAACTGGATTTTCGTCAAGATAAATCTTCCTTTAAACAAAAAATACTATAAAAGTATCAAGTGTCATCACTGATAAACCTGTGCAGACTGCACAGGTAAATCTGGTACGACACTTCACAAACATGCATTAAACCCCTTTTCACAGAGCAAGGCTCATATGTACTTACTGATGAACCTGTACACAATGCACAGCAAGAGGGACCAGAGGACGAAGCCAGTGTTCCAAACGTGTTTGTCGTTGACTGTCTTTAGGCCCAGGAACAGGAAGATGATGATCTCAGACGTGTTACTGGGGATAAAAAGATAAAACATGGACGTTTGGTTTAAACCTATTCATTTGAGCTCAATTGCATCAAAAGTCTACTGCTTAACAGGGCCATCGATCTCCGTTTTTTTGGGCCGAATATCGGCCCCGTCCCGCATCAAAAAAGTATCCTTTTTTCCCCTTTTTGGAAAAAAAATCCCCCTATTTTATTTTTTTATTTTTTTTTTTTTACAAAGAAGTGTCATATGATTATTTATCTCAATTTTATTTCAAGTACATCTATTCAAATATACTAAATAATGAAAAAAAGCAATGAATATAGTTCAATCAGTACAAATGTAGTAATAAGAGAGTATAAGTTAAAGAAAATCCCCATAAAAGGGAAACGCCGCGAAAATTCCCCCTCATGAGCCCATGATGAGGGCCCCTGGCCCCTTCCCCTGATGGACAGAGACGGCCCTGCTTAATGAAACGCTCTTGAGTCCATTTCATGGATAGAACCAGTACTTGGTTATTTGGAGATCAAACAAACGCTCCCACAGAAGGGAAGCAACCCATGACTTCCCGCTAACTAGGCTGACACCATATCCACCATGCCAGAGTGATCTCAAACATGGACATGTTACAAGGAAACATCAAAAGGTAACTATACAGGACAAATATTAAAATGTAGCAGTAAAGAAACATTTTGAGTCCCAGCAAGAGGAATATAATGATCCCTGTCATTATATTGGGGTATTGAGAAAAAAAGATCACAAAACAAAAACACAAAAATATATTATTTTTAAATGTTACAGTATAGTAATAACTAATAACTTACATGGATTTGATGACATCAAAGTGTAACTGGTAATGGAGATGCAAATGGCAAAATATATGCACTTTAAAATATGATTAGATATTCTACAGTAGCATGTTCTATTGACTGAGGTGGTAGTCATCTAACCGAAGAATGTTTTATTTAGTGATGATGGTATCTACAAAATGCAAATACTTCTGACATTAATCATTTGATGTGATCTTTTCCAATTGAAGAACAACTTGACACACAGTTGTTTTATTTACTTATAATGTAAAGTGTGTACCGTAATAACTCTATGTGTTCAGACACTTAAAAATAATTATTAAAAAAAAAATAAAAAAAATACAGGTTCCGAAAATTTAGAGTCGAAAAAATGAAGTGTCCGAAATAGCATCCATTGTATCAACGACTACCGTTAATAGCACGTGCTTGTAAAATACCACCCCGTATAGTATAAATAACATTTATATATGTTTGCATTGCATTAATTGAAATAATTTCAAATGCTTAATTTATTTTGCAGAAAGTTACTACAAGGCTGTACTTTGACCAACGAGTTCAAAGATGAGCATGACTGTGATGTACTAATACTCTCTAGTATAAACCTGTCATTAATGCAATAAAATAAATATTTGCATATATGAATTCTTTGTTTCTTCATGATTACACCTTCAATTGTTTGTAAAACTTGCAATAGGGTGCATTACGCTTTGGAGCATTTAGTATTTGTCACAGTTATCTTTCTGAGAAGAAGTTTAGTAGATAATTGAACTGTTAATTGGCGTTACGCCCAGTTATTGGCATAACGATAATTTTCAAAAGAATGTTGTTAAAGATTATCATAATTGGCACTAATTGACGTTATCCCGTTGTTCCATTATGGCTTTAAACATTTGCGACATCATTTTTAATCCGGGCGAAACCATTGTTTTTTACCGGTTTACAAGTTTATTTACCCAATAATGCAAATGTAATGGTCCATTGCACTCAGGAATGCATCTGCCAGGTTTTATGACTGTAATCCTGTTGTAAAACCCTGTGATCGTAGCGTCATCAGATAACGAAAACAGGGCCGAAATATGGTAAAATAGCGCTGTAAAATATACTGTCAGAAAATTTAGAGTTGTCAATTATCGACGAAAACCGTATGTCTGAAAATTAAGAGTCACAAAAAAATAATAATTTTGTCTAAAAAAAGGGGTGTCCAAAAATTTAGAGTGTCCAAAAACATAGAGTAATTACGGTATTCACCTTATAACTTTGGCAAAGAACTTGACACACAGTGTGTTTTTTACCTCATAACTTTGGCAAAGAACTAGACACAGTTTATTTTTTACCTCATAACTTTGGCATAGAACTTTACTTACAGTTTGTTATTTACCTGATAACTTTGGAAAAGAACTTGACACACAGTTTGGACTTGTTTGTTATATTGTGAAGAGCGTATTGCATCTGCATCAGACCACATCCAATGATGCTGAAACAGACAAAAACAACAAATCATTCATCAGTTCAATCATTTGTGGAGTGTTCTGAGCAAACTGGACAAAATGCATGTGCATAAAGTGTCATCCCAGATTAGCCTGTGCAGTCCGCACAGGCTAATCAGGGACGACACTTTCCGCCTAAACTGGATATTTGCTAAGAAGAGACATCATTTAAATGAAAAATTCCATAAAAGCGGAAATTGTCATCTCTGATTAGCCTGTGCGGACTGCACAGGCTAATCTGGGATGACAATTTACGCACAAGCATTATGCCCATCTTTCTCAGAACACGACACATTTATGTAAAACAAATACATAACATGTTTTAAAATTGCATTTGAATGTTTAATGAATTTGATTATTTATTTCAAAGGGTTACTTTTTGGGGAGGTTTCTGTAGTTTATTGATGAGAATGGTAGTAATTGCTTGTTGCATTATGTAAAATAGAATCTTATGTAAGCTTGAAAATCAGGACCAAACGGGATTTTACAAAATCATTTTAATTACATAAAGCCTTTATGCATGTTAAACTTTTTTTCTGCAAAATAAAATACAAGAAAAATATTGTTTGAGAACAAAATATTTGTGAGACACTTAAGTTTTGTTGACTTGTGGTTTGAACAATCCAACAAAATAAGTCTCCCACAAATATAAATGGTTTTGCAGTTAATATTGATTTGTTCCAAAATTTGAAGGATTACAAATTTACAGCCAACAATATTTTAATAACTTAATTTGTTACCTACCTAACAATGCCAGAGAAATGGAACATTTCCGCAAGTATGTATGACTCGTAAGCGAATCCAAAGATGATGATGGGTTCAACAACCTTGACCGAGCTCGTGTACTTAGTGATGAAAGACGACAACAGCCCCGAGACCACGCCCACCAGCAGGCCTCCAAACACGACCACCAGGAACTTCACTATCCCGAGAAGTATCTGTAAATGAGGACGATAATAATTCTGGTTACCATGTTTTTTTGTTGCAAATTAAAATATACACTTAAAAGAACACTTAAAAGTTGGGAAATTGCCTAATATAAAAACAATTACGGTATCTTTAAATGAGCAAAAATATTTGAGCCTCATTCTGGGAAAACTGGGCTTAGTGCATGTGTGAAAAATGTCATCCCAGACTTATCAGGGACGACACTTTCCGCCTAAACTGAATTTTCGCTAAAAAAACACTTTCTTTTCATGAAAAATACCATAAGAACAGAAAGTGTTGTACACTGATTAGCCTGTGCAGACTGCACAGGCTAATCTGGGATAAAACTTTACGCACACGCATAAAAGCACATTTTCCCAGAGCGAGGCTAAATTATTCTGGTTACCATGGTGATTGGTTGTGGATAATGCATATTTTAAAAATACTTAAAAGTTGGGAAATTGCAACACATAGAAACACTCCTGCTTTTAAGTTTCTAAGAAGATGTTTGTAGTACATGTAGTTTATTTGCTTACAACAGGCATCCATTGACCACAATTAGTCACCCAGAAGCTTTTTGTGCTTAGATGGGCTAGGTTATAAAAATATTCTTCATTTTGTAACTGTTTTTGTTAAATACAGCAATGTTATTGTACATGTATGCAAATCCAAAGTGTTTCAGTGCTGCATTACAATGCATGCCAATTGCCACAACAAACATTTGTATGTGCATGATCAACAAGTGATGTGTTTGTCAAACACTATGCCCCCTTTTGAGCGATTTTGACCCATATATTTGACCTTTGACCTTGAAGGATGACCTTGACCTTTCACCACTCAAAATGTGCAGCTCTATGAGATACACATGCATGCCAAATATCAAGTTGCTATCTTCAATATTGCAAAAGTTATGACCAAGATTAAAGTTTTGGGACAGACAGACACACACATACATGACAGACAGACAGGCCAAAAACAATATACCCCCTCTTCTTTGAAGAAAGGGCATAAAAATTAACTTGTGCCTTGTAACTTCACAATACAACAATGGTTTACAATGACTGCATGCGAAACTAAATTTGTTATTTAACACTTTATCAGCCATAAAGATATATTGATTTTATCATGTTCTCATGCTACGGCCTATGACCACGGTCCCTAACTGCTAATAATAAAAGTATTGTTTCTGAAACAAGAGGACCATGATGGTCCTGGAGTCGCTCACCTATTTCACATGACACCTGGTAACAAAGGGTCATAACTCCTTCATAAATTGTCCAANAATCGGTCAATAATTTCACAAGTTATTGATCGGAAACAAACTGGTCTTCTGACAGACCGACTAACATCCAGCAAAACAATATACCCCCTCTTCTTCGAAGGGGGGGCATAATAATTATGAAGCAATATTTAAAATATTAATTTTCTGAATATAGACTCATAATAATGACGCAATATTTGAAATATTACTTTTCTGAATATAGACTCATAATAATGACGCAATATTTGAAATATTACTTTTCTGAATATAGACTGATAATTATGACGCAATATTTGAAATATTACTTTTTCTGAATATAGACTCGTAATAATGGCGCAATATTTGAAATATTACTTTTCTGAATATAGACTATGATATGTTTGGTATAAGTGTGAAAACACATAATTACCAGAATCTTTATATCTATCTCTGGAAGAAGATACAATTTTAAATAGATTTCATGCATGGAAACTCTGTGAAAAATGTTAATTGTCTCATTTTCTAGGGATGACATCACACAAAAAACAAACATCATCTTAATACAAAAATGAAACTAAAATATATACTTGCAATCCAGCTTTTTTTCACAATTTTGGGAATGGGGCTGGGGCCCTTGGATTGGGAAAATTGCTTGATTTGACTAAAATTGGGAAATTGTGTGTTTTTTGTGTGTGCTTACAAAAAATGCTTTAATATTTGACTACACATAATTTTTGCTGAGGTTCAACACATACAGATTAATAGGAAAATGAATTGAATGTTTCACTAATTAAAAAAAATCTTCATTGGGAATTTAAGGCAGTCATTTGGAAAAAATATATTTTAAATGGGAGTGGGGCAGAATTTCAGACCCAAATATGACAGAAAAAACAACACTGTTAAGCCATGTTTTGCCCTTAAGTTTGGACCAACCTGATCTGCCTCTTCAGTCTCCATCCTTTTATACGTCTGCATCACATTGTACAAGACCACAGTTACACCATCACATGCGCGTACAGTGTCGACCCAGATTAGCCTGTGCAGTCCGCACAGGCTAACCAAGGGCAACACTTTCCGCTTTAGTAGAATTTAGTTTAAAAGATGTTTTCTCTAAACTAAAATCCAGTCCAGGCTGAAAGTGCTGCCCCTGATTAGCCTGCGCAGACGACACTTAACGCACACATATTAAGACCCATTTTCTGAGTAGAAAGTCCAAATATTGGCCCTCATGCTCAGTTAATTTCCTACCTGATCTGCCTCTACAGTCTCCATCCTGTTGTATGTCTGCATCACGTTGTACAGAACCACTGTGACACCATCGTTGAGAAGCGACTCCCCAAACACCATGAAGTACAGCATGTTATTCACCCCCACCTCCTGGAATATTGCCAGCACCTGAAACATAATGGAGAAATATTTGAGCTGCGTTCTAAGAAAACTGGGCTTAATGCATGTGCGTAAAGTGTCGCCCTCGGCTAATTTGAGCCTTTCTTCAAAATATTATTATAACAAAAATTCAAATTTTCTAGAAATCTAGTATTTATTCTTTTGTAAATATCATTCAATTGATATTCAATTTGTGTATAGAATCTGTAATAAAAAAGATTCACATAGGTACAATTTACATAAGAAATCACTTTGCAGTTAAATGTGCAAGCCTCGCTCATAGAAAAATAGGCATAATGCATGTGCGTAAAGTGTCGTCCCAGATCAGCCTGTGCAGTCTGCACAGGCATATCAGGGACAATATTTTCCTCCAACAGGGGATTTCATTTTAGAAAAGACCTTTAAACAAAAAAATCCATAAAAGCAGAAAGTTTAGCATGAATGTCTTGTAAAAGGTCAAACATCACTCAATGTTGCCTAATGCCACTGGTCGCCATGGCATTGTGGATATGGAGTCTGCCTAGCAACCAGGAGATTATAGGTTCGATCCCCACTGTGGAAGTGATCTTTAGATCTCCCCCAAAGATACCAAGTAATGTTTTTACCATGGAAATGGACAACAGAGCGTTTCAATAAGCCTTAGGCTTTCAATGCAATCGACCTAAAATAAATAAGTTTAAACTTTTACCGCCACTGGGTCGACAGCCACGATGAGGGAGCTAAAGACGAGGATCTGGACGAGGTTGGCCCCCGGGTCTGACATGGCCCCAGCTTTAGCCAGACCCCACAGGGTCAGACCTGCAACCAAAACATGGGGTCATTATTAACAGAGATAAACAGGGTGGCTATTGAATCTTAATACTTTTCATCAAAAACCTTTATCTCATGCATTATACCAACCGAATATCTTGAATTATCCACGCATTTTTTTTTCCCCACATTTTTTTTTTAATTGGCTGCACAATGCCTATCATGTAACATAATTATAAGCATTTGTTTTTCACTAGCAACATTTCCCTTTATTAGTGGTAACTAGCAAAAGTTGACTTATTAAAACCAATCAATTTTTATTTCACAAGTTCTTGCACTCCTGTATGACTGTGAGTTTTCTCACTGCTAAATGTAAATGTAGATGGTATCTCACGAACAGCAATTATCTCTATATCAAATACATCCTGATACATAATTGATGATTTTCTGATATTCTTGGACACGAAATGTACTGGTAAACTGATATGTGTCATGTTCTGAGAAAACTGGGCATAATGCATGTGCGTAAAGTGTCGTCCCAGATTTGCCTGTGCAGTCCGCACAGGCTAATCCGGGACGACACTTTCCGCCTAAAATGGATTTTCACTAAGAAGAGACATCATTTAAACGAAAAAAATCCATAAAAGCAGAAATTGTCATCCCTGATTAGCCTGTGCGGACTGCACAGGCTAATCTGGATGGACAATTTACGCACAAGCATTTTGCCCAGTTTTCTCAGAACACGCCACATATGTGATTGAAAGGTTAGACTTTAGGCACATCTTATAGTGCAATTTAGTAGAGGTATGTGCATTTATAAGAACTAAGTATAAACAAGGTTTATAGATTGATCTTTTAACATGCACAGATGAGTGATGAGCAATGTTTCTAACTTTACTTATTGTAACATGCACAGATGAGTGATGAGCAATGTTTCTAACTTTACTTATTGTAACATTGACAAATGAGTGATGAGCAATGTTTCTAACTTTACTTATTGTAAACAATAAAATCAGTTATATTTATTGGCATGAAATTTCAGAGTTTTTCAAAAAGTGACTTTTTTGTGGACACATAAATAAGTTGTTTTCTGATTTAAAAAAAAAAGAGTGATTAATTGTCAGTCATTTTCTGATGTGTTCGTTTCTTATTTGTGGTGTCCCTCAAATCACGAAATAAACACAAATTAATGAACCACGAGTAATAATATTTTTACAGTATGTCAACAAAAGCAAGCATACATAGATTTGCATGAAAACTCCTGACAGATAGGCAAAACAGTATTACTGTGGGCACAATACTGAGTCAACTTACCGATGGCAAAACACGCTACCACCGTTCCCTAAAATAAAAACAAAGTACAAATATCATGCATCACTGCACACCAGGCATGTGTACTGTATATATTCATTAATGAATGCTTTTGATTGAGCAGTTTTTTAAATAAGCGTCCGATTTGATCGTTGAAAAGCAGGTTTTTTTTTAAAGCAGTTTCGGTGTCTTTGTGCTGTATGGCCATTCAAGACCAATGTTACTTCTATCTACCCATGGTTTAGATAAGCATTTTCCATAATTAAAGTAAAGAAGCTTCGCCTATGAATTAGGTAATTTAAATACAATCGAATGCATTTGAATGAACATTTACTTTTAACTTTCACTTGGTTTCCCTTTGATTTGGCTTTCTAAACAAATTCATATTGAACAAGAGATGTGTTTGTCAGAAACACAATGCCCCCTTTTGCGCCGCTTTGAAATAGAATTTCAATATATCATTTGGCAGGTTTAGAAATTATCTCCCTTTTAAAGCTTATTACTTCCCTTGGATTGTATTTTTTACTTTTGACCTTGAAGGATGATCTTGACCTTTCACCACTCAAAATGTGCAGCTCCATGAGATACACATGCATGCCAAATATCAAGTTGCTATGTTCAATATTGCAAAAGTTATGGCCAACGTTAAAGTTTTCGGACGGACGGACGGACTGACACTTCAACTGCTATATACCATTCTACCAGGGGCATAAAAACTGTTTACCTGTAGGTCTTGGTAAATAAAAAGGGGGGTGAGTAAATCACAAATGACAAACAGGAATTGCAAACTGTGTGTATAAACTTTATCACACAAAATTTTGGCTGTGTGAATTGAGCTCTTATTTTTCATATAATTACAGCCGAAGCATTTTCATACAGGAATTGACTACTGTGAGTTTCTTGCAATCAATAAAATCAATAAGTGCAAATGAAGTGAAATTAACCCATTTATGCCTTGTGGACTCTACCATCCTTCTAAATTGGGTCAATTTATTTCCAAAACTAGGGATGTCTAGTATATTTATTTCTATATTTAGAATATTTCTTACAGAAATTTCTTTAAGCAAACAGCGCAGACCCTTATGAGACGCCACATCATGCCGCGTCTCAATTGGGTCTACGCTGTTTGCCAAGGCCTTTTTTCTAGACACTAGGCATAAATGGGTTAATAAGTGAACATAATTTTATAATAATTCTTATTTGCATTCATCACACAGTTATCTGTCAACTTTCATGCATAGGGCAATCAAATCTTTGACACTCCCAAAACCACATGCAATCTTGACCCTCTCTGGGTCAAGGTCAACAATTATAAGTCTGCATTGACAAATTACCAACACATGAGGTTATTTTAAAAAAAAAACAGACAGATATGACATAATAAATCGAATACCTAAATGCTGTAGATAAAAGGTAAGAATATTTGGGCAGCACAAAAAAAGGCTTTCTTAGACTCACCAAATCAACTTTTCTTCAAAACATGAATTGTCAAGAATTGTTTAGCCTCGCTCTTGAAAAACAGTAGTGCGTTCAGTTACAGCAAACGTTCGCCTAAGTTCGCAAATGTTCGCTTTTGAATGCTTGGTTCGCCCGCGAACCGAAACGAACCTTCTCGGGAGGTAGTTCGCTATAGTTTTCTAGTGAAACCAAGATGGCAGAAAAGTAAGTCGTTGTTGTTGTTCAATGAAACTTCGATATTTTTTAATTTTTCTTGTAGAACATAAAATGAATTGAATAATAAACATAGTGTATTGTGTTGGCTAAGTACTTTCTGTGTTATAAGCGATTTCCTCCATCAAAACCGCAATCAATTCTCTGGGAGCCGCCATCTTGAAACGTTCACGCCAAACTAAAAATCGTTCAATAAGACCGAATCAGAAAAGAACGATCATTGGCGAATGTTCGCTGTTACTGAACGCACTACAGGGCTTAATGCATGTGCGTAAAGTGTCATACCAGATCAGCCTGTGCAGTCAGGGACAACACTTTCCAACAAAACTGAATTTTCGCCTATAAGAGACTTCCTTTAATTTGAATACCATAAAAGAGGAAAGTTTCGTCCCTTATTAGTCTATGCGGACTGCGCAGGCAAATCTGGGACGACACTTTACGCTCATGAATTCAAACCCGTTTCTCCAGAGCGAGGCTCATATGTAATATCTCCTGATGCTTTTTCTACTCACCACCACTGAGAACATGAGTATGCTGCCCAGATTATCAGTGAAGGTTCGATTGTGGAGACTGAATGCTGCCTCTAGAATAATCCTGGAATAAATAATGAAAAACTGTCATCATCTCGGTGACCTCCATTCTGTGACCTTAAAAGTTATAAAAGCAATATTAATATTTATTTCATATCATCCCATGCTTTCCTTTTTTCCTTATAAAACTTAACAAGTTTTCTTAAACGTGTATTCACAAGATAACATTTAAGACTAGTTTTTGTTTGATGGACCACTCAGTGTAGTGACGTAGTCAACAGCGAGAGATGTTACATCAGTATACAACTTCTCGTTTTTATTTTAAGTTAAATTTTGTAAACACAATGCCTCCTACTGCGCCGCTTTAAAATAAAATTTCTATTTATGATTTAGCAGGTATAGAAATTATCTCCCTTTTAAGCTTGTTACTTCATTTGGATTTCGTTTTTTGACCTTTGACCTTAAAGGATGACCTTGACATTGACCTTTCACCACTCAAAATGTGCAGCTCCATGAGATACACATGCATGCCAAATATAAAGTTGCAATATTGCAAAAGTTATGGCCAATGTTAAAGTTTTCGAAAGCACAGACTGAAGGACTGACGGACAGTTCAACTGCTATATGCCACCCTACAAGGGGCATAAAAATACCCAACACTTGTTGTGATATAATACAACATTGTAAAAACTCTTCGCTGATATTTGTTAGTTAGCAAGATCAAAGGCCTGCTTACTTTGAAGAAAATTCCTTTCATGGTTTAATAAAATATCATTCAAAAGGAACAAATAATTACAGATCCAATATGCACTAGTCAAGAAACAAGCCTATNTAAATCAGAATTACGTTAATATGTTTACCGGCAACATGTGAAATAAATAAATGTTATGAAAATAAAATGTATTAAGCGAATATAAAGAGAAACATAATCATGTATCAATCTCAAAAATAATAACTCCATCTCCTTTTACAAAGATGCATATACAAAACGATTAAAAGTGGTATGTGCGGCAATGAAGAACAGTACTTTACTCCGGACAGGCGTAAATTCGGAAATTTTCATCTTATGTCTAAAATCGAATATTCGAATATATTCGAATAAGGGCAAACGAATATTCGAATATCATTTTAGTATTCGAATCCCATCCCTAGTATAAACCTCTTTTTTAATATTAAATCCAAGGCACTTTATCACACAAAAGTTTGGCTGTGTGAATTGAGCTCTTATTTTTCATATAATTAAAGCCGAAGCATTTTCATACAGGAATTGACAACTGTGAGTCTCTTGCAATCAATAAGACATGAGTGCATATGAAGTGAAATTAACCCATTTATGCCGTGTGGACTCTACCATCCTTCTAAATTGGATCAATTTATTTCCAAAACTAGGGATGTCTAGTATATTTATTTCTATATTTAGAATATTTCTTACAGAAATTCCTTTAAGCAATCAGCGCAGACCCTGATGAGCTACGCATCATGCGGCGTCTCATCTGGGTCTACGCTGTTTGCCAAGGCCTTTTTTCTAGACGCTAGGCATAAATGGCAGGCTTTCCAGCAGGCCTTAACTCAAAACTAGGAGAAAACTAGGAGTTCTCTGAACAAAAAACTAGGAGAAAACTAGGAAAAAACTAGAAGGGCTTATGAAAAACTAGGAGTAATATGATAACAAATCATACCTTTTTGTAAGTATAACCATTTCATTATACAAACAAATGCAGAAGAAATATGTATCACTGAACTCGCACCAATTCAAAATGATTCTGTTCAGGTCACATTGCAGTTCACATGCTAGTAACTGAATTTCAACATAATTAACATAGTACAGATTAGAATAATATAAATCTAATAATATTATATAATATTGAATGATATGATAGTGCATGAGGAGAGTGATACATGTGTACATGCCCTTGAAGATGTGCTTTAACAGAAGAAAGAGTTACAGTGCCTGTACTCTGCACTCTCTCTCTCAAGGGATTAGTAAAAACATAATAAACCAAATACTTTATACATGTACTACTACTAAGCATTTAAAATCCATGGTGAGTAATATTTTGAACTTTTAGAAGGTACTTGGACGGAGACACTGCAAATGTGACCCCAGTCATGAAACCTTATTTGGATGCCATTTGTCGCTTAGTGGTAAAGCAGGGTTGGCATAAAACCCAGGTTTTATAGTATTGACCGGCCCGGGCGGGTAATACTGGGAAAACCCGGGTTTTACTGGGCAATACTGGGCAATACTGGGTAATAAAGACATTGCAATATTGAATAACTTATACGATAATAATGAGATTGTACATATTTAAAGAACATATCTATTAACAATTTTTAACTATTAGTTACATTGTCAACTTCTAATTCATGTGAAATCATATTCATAATTCCGTCTCATTTTCATGAAAATGGAAATTCTTTTTCTTTGTCTGTTTGGATGGGCATTACTTTGATATCGGAGATATTACACAATTATACAACAGCACAACTTGCATAATGATAATAATGATTTAGTACATAACAGAAAATAACTATTAATTTTAGCAATTCTATTCTATTATTTACAGTTTTACACTGTTAACTTCTACTTCATGTGGATGCATATTAAGAATCCCAGACAATCGCTCCTACGGACAATCGCTCCTACGCTAAATTTGACAGGGCGGACAGTCGCTCCTACGATGTTTTGACAACCCGGACAGTCGCTCCTACATTATTTTGACAACCCGGACAATCGCTCCTACATTATTTTGACAACCCGGACAGTCGCTCCTTTATTATGTTGACAACACGGACATTCGTTCCTAC
>VMBQ01007246.1:0-47294 GCA_007657795.1 Dreissena rostriformis | reverse complement strand
TATATGTTTCATTTTCTTGATTTCACTTTTGCCTTGATTGTAATTGCGACTTTGCAAAAATACTAATTCTTGTGCCGACCAATCAAAATTTGTTATCGGAAAACCGGCTCGAAATCGCTCGGCATGATTGAGTAAACAGCGATGTAAATAAACGGATTGTTTGTAAACACAATTGACTTGGAGGACGCTGTATTTTGAGCTCAAAACAAGTTGTATTGCTCATTTTTTTATGGTGATGTCCAAAAGCATGTATATATATTGCTTTTTGATAACCTTTATAAAAAAAATATGCATTTTTTTTAAAATCGGTAATAATTACGGATCGTCACCTTTTACGAGGCTTTAATATTCTTAGAAAACTCATATGTCCTCTATAAAAAAGCTATTGAAGGTACTAGGATGGGCAACCATTGCCAGAAAGAAAGTTTCTTGCCCTTCACATGTATTGGCGTAAGCACTTACTTGCAGAGCATGATGTCGTTTTGCCAATATCCGACCACTCATTGGACACAGAATATGTGTTTATTTTAAGTGATGTTAAATTATTTGGATTGAGTTTACGGTTAACGTCACTTATCTAGTTACCAAACGATAACACGTGGATCCTTACTCATTTGACGCTTACGACCATTCCCAGACCCATTAAACCCAACCTTGAACCAATTTAGGTAGTTCTTGTTCTCTCCCCGATGCTGTTTAATTTGTATATTAATGATTTGGCTTCTACAATAAATAGTTAAGATAAAAGAATCAAGATAGGAGATACAAAAATAAGTATTTTATTATATGCTGATGATGTTGTATTATTAGCTGAAAATGCCAAGGATCTGCAGTTCAATACATGTTAAATCAGATATCAGTTTGGTGTACTCAAAATAAAATGACAGTAAACTGTGATAAGTCAAATAATATTCATTTCGTACTTATGGGACACCTATGTCAGATCATGTTTGTAAACTTGGAACAGATGTTCTAGAATATGTACATAGCTATAAGTACTTACGTATTGTGTTAAATGAATTTCTTGACTTTCATGAGATAGCTTAAAATGTTGCTATGTCAGCATCCAGGGCTCTTGGTCTGATTATTTCAAAGAGCAGAGTATTTGGTGGTTTCCATTACTCAACTTTCACAAAGTTGTATGATAGTTTGGTATGGCCAATCATTAGCTGCAGTGCTTCCTTGTGGGGCGACAAGGCTTTTTCGTGTATAAATGCAGTCCACAATCGGGCCATGCGGTGCTATCTTGGGGTAGGGAAATACACTCCAAATGCAGCTTTGATTGGGGAGATGGGTTGGAAACCACTCAATGTTAGGCTCTGGGGGACAGTTTTTAGGCAGTATTTTAGAGTGATGAATATGCCAAATACAAGAAAGAATAAAGTGGTATTTATGTGGTCAAAAAATGCTAATGTAAGAAATAGTTAAAACTGTCTTCAAAACATTAATTGTATTGAATTGTTGAATCATGCTAGTGGTAACTCTAAACCTGTCATTAACTTCATTGAAGATAAATTGTCTGATGTTGAAAAGTTGAAATGGAAAGCATTGTTAGATAGAAATACCTCTATCAGAGGAAATGGTGGTAACAAGCTGAGAACTTACAGAATTTTGAAGTCTGATTTTTGTACAGAGAATTATTTGAAAACCAATATACCTTTTAATAACCGTTCAGCTTTTACAAAATTTAGATGCGGTGTTGCACCATTACGGGTTGAGACGGGAAGATATGAGATTTTAGCATTATAAAATAGATGTTGTTTTTATTGCCAGAATGTTGTAGAAGATGAAAAGCACGTACTATATCATTGCCTATTGTACAATGAGTGTAGTACAGAACTTATTTCTGTAATAAATAATATGCAAAGTGTCAGCTATGAAAATTTGTCAGATGATGGAAAATTACTTGCGACTTTTAAAAATGATAATAACGCATATGTTGCTGCCAAAACCTGCTTTAAGATTTTATATGAACGCAAACAATTTTTATACTCTAGGATAAAATCAAACTTGTATTGTATATATGTATATTCAGAGTCTTAGTTAGGATATCTTTAAGTATGTTTTTATGGCAAAACTGTTTTTACTAAAATATATATATTTTTTTATAAATGGAGTCATGTTAAATGTAAAGTTTAAAAAAATGTACAGTCTCTAATAAGTCATTTATGACTGGTTACATGCATGATATTGTATGTTTTTGTATGTGTAATGTGTAGTATGAACATGCAATGTGATTGAGACTTAAATAAATATTTGTTGTTTGTTGTTGTTGTTGTTAACGAGATTGTATATATTTTACATATAACTATAATAATTACCCGGTTGATACATACCATACTTAATTGTGTGCTTATTTTTGATTACTAGGGTAATTGATACATTTACCTGGTCAACCTAGAAACACAAGGATATCGTCATACAGAAATATAAATGTTATACAAATCAAAACTGTGTATTTGGCAAATCAATGATTTAGGTAAAAATAACTGTATATTACAAATACATGCTTTCTTTGGAAACTACTTTGATAACTCTTTGACAACAAGACAATAATATGGCGGCATATACAGAAGAATATCAGTGTATTCTAGTTGACTTTAAGGGTATAGAATTTATATATGAAAACTTAATGGTACAATTTTGATACATAAGGTTGCTATGTACTTAAAAAGTGTTTATAAGTAGAACAACTAGTAGCCGCGTTCTCAAGAAACGTGTGTTGTCTTGAAACAAATATTTTCATTTTGTGTATTTTAGATGGAATATGTTACATGCAAAATACATGATGTTTACGATGGAGAAACAAAAAATATGGAATTACAAAAAAGCAAAGAAAAGTGTCTTGTCCAATAAATTTAATAATCAGCCAAATGTTGATGTATGTTTTACCTTCGATATCATTATTCTGAAACCATTTACTGGTCCATAGCAGTATTTCTTTAGAACACGCGAAGGAAAAAATGTAACACAAAATGTAACAATGGATAATGCAGCGTGGTGTGTTTCTTGATTGTAAGAATACATGCGCAATTACTTCCTGGCAAAACCACGCAAACAATTGCTATCCCCAATGATTTCTGAAATAAATGGTGATTACATATGTTTCGGGGAAATATTATGTACATGTTATATTGCAAGCCCAGTGCTCCTATTTGTGTGAATAGCGCGCCTGCAGTTAACATGTTTGTCTTCAAATCATTACAGTTTTATATAACATATGGGTTAACTCTTATAGACGACTGTTTGACTGTTTGCATTGGAAATTTCGGTTAATGTATCGAAAGAGTTTTTATGCCTTACGCAGGATGTAATCTTGTACTTTACATACATTGCACCAGAAAGATCACCAATTTACGAAGACGTCACCACAAATGGCATTGANGCACTTTAAGCGTATATACAACAAATTTGATGATTGTGTAATATTAAATGTATCGAAAGAGTTTTTATGCCTTACGCAGGATGTAATCTTGTACTTTACATACATTGCCCCAGAAAGATCACCAATTTACGAAGACGTCACCACAAATGGCATTGAAAATCTGCAGGATAAACTGCTTGCCATTGTATCAGACTTCCCATCTGCGCACTTAGTAGTGGCCGGGGACCTGAACGCAAGGATTAGTGACAAACTGGACTATATACCAAACGATGACGTCAATTTTATATTCGGCGAAACTGCATATCCAAGTGACACGTTCTGTGCGCCACGGAGTAATAAAGACGTCACGCTTAATAGGTTTGGTGTTGCTCTCTGTGAACTTTGCTCTGTCTTTGACATTCATGCACTAAACGGACGATCAGATGGTGACAAATTAGGCGAATTCACATGTACTGCAAACGGCGGGAAAAGTGTAGTTGACTATATATTGATCCCAACATCGCTCTTTGAGCATGTTAGTCACTTCGAGGTTGGGAGCGAAGACTTTTCGGATCACTTTCCGTTAAAACTGCATGTTAAGTTGAACATCAAAAATACGCACCCAGTTGATTATTCAAACCTGAAAACTGCACACCATTTTAAATGGAATGAAGGCTGTCGTGAAACCTTTATAGAACTTTTCGAAACGTATTATACCGCCTTCGAACGGTTGCCACCGCACGGAAACGCATTTGAAAAACTAAACGCATTCATGAATGTTTTTGAACAGGCAGGCGCCTGTATGAAGAAGAAACGTTGCGGCCCGCAAAACAGATCAAAGAATGTAACTCAACCTGAGTGGTGGGATGCAGAATGTTCGAATCTTAAATACGAGAAGTATCGAGCTTTAAGGAAGTTTCGTACGACAAACACAACTGGTGACTTCGAACAATATAAATTTAACAGAAATAAGTTTAAGCGAACATGTAACACAAAACAGTCAGAGTTACAGCGATCTAAACGTGAACAGTTATGTAACAATAGCAACAATCCAACAAAATTTTGGGATCTATTAAAAAAGGCTAATATGAGCAGAAACGATTCGAGTGACTTGATCTCTGGTGATGATTGGTATGATTATTTCCGTAAGCTATTTGACAATGCGGAAATGGATGATGGTGACCAAATCGACGAGCTTCCAGAACTAACAAGGGTGATAAATGCCGATTATTTAAACCTAGATATAACTGATGAAGAGACTCGCAAGAGCTTAAAATATCTAAAAAGCAATACTGCAGCAGGTTACGATGGTCTCTGTATAGAAATGTTTAAGGTCACTGCTGAACGAATTGTGCCATTTTTGACAAGAACTTTCAATCATATATTTGAAACGGGTGTATTCCCAGAGAACTGGAGTGGAAGCATCATTACTCCCCTTCACAAAAAAGGATCAACCTTAGAGCCAAACAATTATAGGGCAATTTCGCTATCGAATAGTATAAGCAAAGTGTTTGTCAATATTTTAACAAAAAGACTTACGTCATGGTGTGACGAACACATGGTCCTTGATGAATCACAGGCTGGTTTTAGGTCGGGATACTCAACTGTTGATAACATATTCAATTTAAACGCTATCATTCAAAAGTATATTACAAAACAAGGAGGCCGTTTTTACGTATTCTATGTGGACTACCTTAAGGCTTTTGACAATTGTAATCATATGAAGATTTGGCAATGTCTATCGAGAAATGGTGTTAATAGTCGTTTTTTAAATATGTTAAAATCTATGTATAGTCAAATGAAAGCATGTGTAAAAGTTAAAAATGGCTTGACAGACTTTTTTGATTGTAAAATTGGTACAAAACAAGGCTGTTTGTCGTCGCCGATTATTTTTGCCATGTTCATGAATGATCTGGTTAACTTTTTGAGGTCAAAAGAAGGAGATGGAGTATATATCTCTCCTGAAATCGATAGATTATTTGTATTAATGTATGCTGATGATGTCTCGGGGCTAGCAGATACAGCGGTGCAATTGCAGCGACTTATCAACAATATCGAAGTTTTCTGTGATAAAGTTAAAATGAAAGTGAATATGGACAAGTCCAAGATCATGGTTTTTAGAAATGGTGGTCCTCTACGCCGATATGAACACTGGACATACCAAGGAGCAAATGTAGAAGTCGTGCCTTTTTATAAGTATTTAGGAGCGTACTTTACGCCGAAGTTATCATGGACAATGACGAAGGAGACGCTAGCAAAACAAGCCATGAAAGCTTTAGGAAGCATTTATAGGTGCCAGAAACATTTTGGATATTTTAGCCCAAAACAAGCGTTCAAACTTTTTGACACTATGATTACGCCGATTCTTTGCTATTCTGCCGAAATATGGGGCTTCCAGTACGCAGAGTGTATCGAACGTGTGCACATTAACTACTGTAAACGGCTTTGTGGTTTAAACAAATCTGTGACAAATTTCTTTGCATTGACTGAATGTGGACGGCTGCCTTTGTATGTGACATACACGGGTAAACTTATTGCATACTGGGTCAGGATTCTTCAGATGCCAACAAACAGATACCCGAGACAAATGTACATGCTTCTTCGAAACCTAGATTCATCAGGCAGAACCAATTGGGCTACACATGTTAAACGAGTACTATTCGAGAATGGTTTTGGCTATATTTGGTTAGCAAACGAAGTCGGAAATGCTAAAATGTTCATGTACTTATTCAAAAACAGGCTTAAAGATTGTGCTCTGCAAAAACTCCAAACTCAAATAGATAGTTCGCCTAAGGCGAAATATTATCGGGAATTCAAGACATTACTTAATGTTGAACGATATCTGTCAATTGAGTTGCCTTACGCATTAAAAAGATGTCTTTCAAACTTCCGATGTTCCGGACACGAGCTCATGATTGAGAAAGGCCGACACATGAACATACAGCATAATCAAAGATATTGTACATTTTGTCTAATGCGACATGTCTATATTGTAGAAGATGAGTTCCATATGTTTCTGCAATGCCCATTGTATAACACACTTAGACATAATTTGTTTCTTCCGCAGTGGTTGAATCAAATAGAAACTGTTCGTTTGTTCATTATGTTAATGGCCGATGAAAATTACAAGCACATATTTGTGATAGCCAAATTTTTGTCTGAATGTAATAAAGTACGAGGACAATTCATTAGCACACATCAATTATAACGGTTGCAGTAATGTCTATTTTTTTCGCTTTTTTCCTTTAAAATGTAAATCCCATGTATGTTGACTGCCATAAAATATGCACATGTATATGTATGTGCATGCTTAAATGCAACAATTACGTAATTATCATGCAAACTATATTTCATTTAATACTGCATGCTTGTATTGCATTGTTTATTAATCTTTGATAAAGAATACTGATTCTTAGAGTACTTTATAAGTATGTTACTATTGAGCATGCTAACTTGTCACAGGTATTTAATTAGTAGGTAAACCATGTATTGGTGGTAAAACTGCATAATAATATTGTTTGGCATTGATAATGAATAATCATAAGCTGTGGCTTACCTTTTAAATATGTTTATACTTGCATTTTGATATTTAAAAAGTGTGAAATTATAATGTATAGCAGTATTAGTTCTACGAAAGTGCATGCGTGTGTTGCATCATATGACTTTGTATTCTTTAACTCCTCAGTTTATTTTATATAATAATGAAATAACACTGTCTGTATTATGGGCTGGTGGCCTTTGACTGCAAATAAATATTCGTATTCGTTGCGAGTATTAAGGGTTAAAACAGCAGTTAATATATGTTTCATAAATGAAGTTTGTGAATAATAAACTCTTGTCAGTTGTGCATGTTGTATATAGGATTGCAGATAAGTTGGAGGTTGTCGATCATTTACGTGAAATGTGGACACGTAGTACAACGATACGTCTTAAAATTTACAAAACTCTTGTCCTGCACAGGTAGTAGTTTACTATTCTTTAAATGAAAACAAATATTTCCTCTCATACCATAAGGTCGTGTTATATATTATAAGGTGTAACTATCAGCTGAGTACAAGAGTTTAATCAAGCTTATCGTTTCTGACATGGGGAAAACATACTTCAATGTCTTGACTATCACCCGCCAGTCGCAGTTAAGTGATAGTACGTCACTCAATCGTGCTATCGTGATGAAACTCATCCGACAGATTAAATTAATGCAAACATCCACTCTTGAAATATAAATGCCACAATTTACAACCGCCACTGTTCACATAACGCAACTTTCTCAATCATTTAACAAATATAAACATACGAATTGAAATTATTACATCAGCATAATAATTCCGTTTATTTGATAAATGAGCGACATGTATGTTTGTGTATTTCTAACACAGGTAAGACTAAAATAAAAATATGTAAAACGCTTAAGTGCACATATATTTTAGTTTAAGACAACCGCTGTGTTTCAAACGAGTAGCTATAGCTCTTGTTTTTGCGAATACCTGCAATTGAAATTCCAGATGGGAGTCGTGCCAAGAGCATGTTTTCCTCGAGTTTTCTTGCCGTGTGTTTTCTCCACACAGATGCATGTAAAGTTATTTATAGAACACATACATCCAGTTTGCAGAAAGGATGTAACTTGTAATTGATTAATGCTTGTTTGAAGATGTATCACATGTTTAAAACATTATAATGCTCTTGCTATGTTATCCGCTAGGTAAATGTGGATATTATAGTGTGCACAGTTCTTTTGTATACAACGGAATATGTAGCAATCTACATCCATTTGCATTCTATGGTTGGATACTTCTGCATAAATTAACCAGATGGTTTCATGAAATGTTAACACATGTTCATAAAAAACTGTTCAATATCGGGTTTCTTCATGAAAATATTAACTGGTTGTGGGACAAGCAGAGAGGTTAGTGCCCACTACTGCACACAATAATCTGATTGTTTTCCACCTACTTTTCATTGGTTTCTACTGTATACGTATTTATTAGGAACCAGTATAGACACAAAAGATGCGCGCACTGAACTTGTCATAATCTTATCACTAAAAGAGTGAGGAAATACTGAGATTTGCACCATGCTCTGACGTCAAAGCACTCAACCATATATCTGTTTATCTTTTGAAGCTAAACAATTAACAGCGATTGACGGTTTGCATTACAATACACATACATTAATATTGGTTTGGTTGTAAAAACAAACTAATAACAAACAATATCATGATGATAATGTTTTTTTTGGAGTTGCAGATTTTCTTCATTAAACTTTCTTGTGGTATTGCTTGCTGTTTCTTATAATGCATTATGTTTCGTATGGTAAGCTGATAATTATGTCTTCAGCTTAGAAGAAACTATTTACTTCTCTTTAGTGACATCAATGCATGATTTAAATTGTAAGCTGCAGTGCTTTGTTATTATTTAATTTTTATTTAGGTACATGATTACTCCCTTTGTTTCTCACATATACAAAGTGTGACGTAGTGGCACACATTTATATTTGTTAAGCTCATATTTAATGTCATAATTTTTATTTCAGTCTTTTTAATATGTCAATTTTTCATTGAGTATATAACAACCACCAGACAATATCTCATTAGTGGCAAGTGTCGATAAGTTATTCATGCTCAACAGATATTGCTAAATAACCTTTCAGGGGAATTACCTACGAAGGTGTTTATTTCCCAACATATGTATCGTTTTGTCCCTTGTTTAATGTATTTACTGACAAATGTGTGCGCTTAAATGTCTAGGCTTTATCATTAGACCGTCTGGTATAACAGTATAAAAAGAGAGTAAAATCTTGTGTATCAATTTCAAAAGTTCAAACGACAGTAGAGTTCAGTTCAAATTTGAGATTTGGGTTATTTATTGGGTTTGCAAACATTAAGGCCGTCGGCTGAACTCGTGTACTTAAAATTATACTTGTCGGAACTTATCATACATTTAAAAAACGAAAATGGCATACTAGTGTTAAAGTGGAACGAAAGTTAAATTCAAGTGCAGCTATAATTAAAAATTCGTCCAAACTTTCGTGAGTCAAGTATGTTAATTATCAAGGAGTTCTGGGACACACTCCAGGTCTTCACATAATGAGGCCTCAGGTTCGGAAGGACCTGTTAACTTGGAAAAACACACAATTCAAGTTAAATTGTCACTGACTTAGATTTGAACTACTACGCTGCAAGTGATAACATAAGTATGACGTACACTGGGATATGTGCAATTATTAAACAGATACCGGTCGAAAAACACAAACGATAACAAAACGACCACAGTCACAGAGCTCCAGATAAGGATTTAGTCTAAAGGATATTTTACCCCCAGATATTATTGATAAAGCGTATTTTACTCCTTTGTTTCAGCCATAAAGGGTATTTAGGAATATTGAGTGGCATTTTCCATTTGCACAGAAAACTGACATAGTACATGGTGTGTTTAATCTAGAAATATTATTATTTGTTATTAATATTAATAAATGCAAACAGAATGAATTTAAAATGATGCTATGAAAAGACTTTCTTTAAAATATTACGGCAGGAGCCGCTGGTCGCTTAAAACATCTTTTTTTTTTTGATCCACAAACATGATGGGCCGCCATTTTGATTACATACTTATTTTGATTGACTTACTTTTGATTCAAAGGTTAACTTACACTAAAAAAATAACTGGATTATTGGTTAAACCAGGTACGCACTTTAATCTATTAAAAATAAGTACCAAGGTAAAAATACAGTGGTTCCAATACAGAATAATTCATAGGATACTTGGAACAAATAGTCTTTTGAACAAAATGAAAATAATTCATGATCCATTATGTACTTTTTCCAAACAAAGTGAAGAAAATTAAGAGCATTTATTCTGGGGAATGTCAGATATCTAAAGCAATAATTGATGAAATGCTACCAGGTCATTCTTTTTCTTTCATTAATATGCCAATATTTCTACTTGGATATTTGACAAAGTCTGATAGTGCAATAAATAATGTTATCTTGTTTATAAAGCTATACTTATACAAATGTAGGATAAATAAATGCATTCCAAGCATTGCTGGAGCCAAGAAATACATAAAGTACGAATATGATAACTTGAAAAAAATATCAATTTCAAAAAATAATTTAGAATCGTTTGACATTGAATGGGAACTATTTTATGCCATTATTGCATACACTTAATTATACAATTATAAACACCTATTATTGTTTTTTCTCTATGCCTTATCATCTGTTATAACAACTTATTCACCATTGTTTGTCTGAACTCAATGAAAAAATGTCTTTATTATTATATGCACCTATTATTGTTTGTATCTATGCCTTTTTTCATCTGATAGTTCAATAAAAACATGCATGTTGATCTATACACACTGGAATTTGTCATTTTTTTCATCTATACACCATAAATGTTTTTTTTCAACACAAAATTACATGCATTAGATAGCTAACCTTACAATGTATATGTATTGCATATTNTTCCCCCCCCCCCCCAAAGATGACTCAAGAAGTATCATCGAACGTCCTTGACGCAGGAGAGACTCAACACATTCACTGAGATATATTGAACGGAATAAGTATGGAGGACATTGCCGATGATTTTTTTTAGAGTAAACGACATGCGATTGAGCATGTATGAGAAGTGTGTGTAAACTTGTTTGCGTGTGTTTTAGAGTTATCAGCCTTTTGTCGTATTGAACTTGTTTTTTTACAGAGTTTAAATTAAAACTTATTTTAATAATTTGATAATTAATAAAAATAAATTATTTGATTAATAATCTTTGCTGGTTTTCAAATAAAATATCAGAATCAAATCAGTACGTCTTTCTGTGTATGTTTTTACTTTTCAACATGTTAATTTGCCAGCCAGGTGCGAAATGTCAGTAACGCCACTGCGGCGAAACAGAAACAAAATGTTGTGTTTTGGAAAAATTAATAATAAGTTTTAACTTGTATAAAGAAAAATATTTCATTAATGCTTAATTTATTTTCCAAAAGGTTACATTAATTTTCAATAGCCACTATGCAATCATCCTGTATTGTCATGGAATGTAGTCAAGGTCGACAATAACCAAAAGGATACTGCTGGAAAAAAATCATTATAATTATAATATTATGAACCAGAGCTTGCAGGCAGTAACTTAATAGGACAGTCATCCTTCTTTGGAAACCGTCGGCAAGATGTTTTAATTCACCCCATACACAGACTTATCACATATTGCATATCAGAGTTCTCTGAATCATACACAAAGTACTACATGTACTTTACAAAAGAAACCAGGTCGCAAAGAGTGGCATCTAACTTGAGGCCTAAATCCAAAAGCTCGTTGCTTACTTTTTGCTACAAGATGCACTATCATGCTAAAGAAGTTCTTGAATGTTTTAGTACCTTCTATTTTGAGCTCAACACTGGGGTGATCGTTAATGCCTCCATGATCGTGTCCAGATGCAACGCGCCCTGGATCCTCTTCTCAACCGCAACCGGTAGCTGGCAAACAAGTATATGTTAAATGTAGCTGGAACACTTCTTGGTAATCTTTCAGTTGTTATGTTTGACTAAATTATTTACAATATGCACATATTCGTTACACGTCGTACTAGTTTGTTAACCATCGCAAAGATGTGTCATTGAATCGTTCCCCCTGACATAATATACAAATCAGCTTATCTCAAAACGATAGTTTGCCCATTGCATTCTGAACGCCGGCTGTGGAACGCTTATCGAAGATGTTCCGATTTGTTAACTTTTAAAACGCTTTTTAGCGAATGCTCGACGAATTATTCGCCACAAATATGTTCCGACGTCCAAAAAAAATCACAAGCGGATCCAGGCGAACACCACCAACGATGTGCAACGAACATATACTAAACGGAACGAATGTTGCTCAAGTGTTTTTGTTTTGATGCATTCGCTTCAGCCTTGAACATTTATCGGTATTCCAATTTATTACCTCCTTTTGTGAAGGGAATATTAAGTGAATGGGTATTAAAAACAGCAGAAGAATTTTTAATTTACTGATGTTTAACCGTACCGGGTATTTTAAAACGAAAGTGCAAGTAATTTTGAAAGTGATTTACTGTGAAGCTATATTACTTCCGCCCTAGGACGTTTAAGCATAGCAACAAAGAAATATGGTAGGTTTGACGAATTATGTATCTCTCTGTTCTAATGCGATTATATAATAAGCGACGTTGGTACTGTTTTTGTATTCTATCAATTTGCAAAACAGGTCATCATATCATAAACTGCGTCATGGGATACCATCTACTTAGGATACTTATGTGACGTTAACCTACAATTGGCTATTGCAGTGATATAATGGTAAGGAATGGGATGAAATTTGATTTTAAAATTATTAATGATTTATACATTTTAGAAGTATGTTTCCATTGATCTATATTTGTTAACAATTTCGATAACAATATATGTAAAAACCTCTGACTGGTTGACATTCCAAATTATAATTTATAGTCACCATATCTCCCAGACTTGAAGGATTTTCATAAAAGTTCATAAGTCGAATGATTAGGTCATTGAGAAGATTGTTAACCCATTTCAACTGTGTCCATTAGGCAAAAGTTAGTCATGCCAACTCAAGGCCAATCTCAATGTTGAATTTTCCAGAAATAATGATAATATAAAGGGTAAGCAACCTAACGGTCAAAGTGACCACTTGAAGGTCAAAAACTGATCGGGAGGGGGGGGGGGGGGGGGGGTGATATAGCTGTCGTTTGAAACATCCTTATGCCTAACCTGGTGCCCGGCGTGTACTAAAATAGTACGTCTGGAAGAAATGACAGTAATGTCGGACCCGATTCTTTATTTGCAGTATCGTAGTTTGACAAACATGCTTTCAACAGCAAATCACTAAGGCTTACTAAAGCAAATATACGATAAATGCTCTTAAACGAAGCGTATGTGCTACGGACGACAGGTTAATGCTTAAAGCTAGTTTATTGAAAGGTCGTACATTGAAACACTATATTATGACCCTGCTAATGTTATGGGTGCATATTTTGCGGGAGGCTTTTGATAAGTTTTAAAAATATACAAATGTTTTTCTCACACTTAAAATGAGATTCATTTAATATACTGTTATGGCATAATTCATTGCACATGGTTTGGGTTGGCTGAAAGTGAAGGTAACCGTGACTCAGTAAAAATATGGTTTCCACGTTTCAATGTTAAGGATTTCAATTAGTAATGAAAATTATAAGAACTAGACAAATGGTGTGAAATGGTGATTTCATTAAATATGGGAGTTTACAGAATGCATCAAAATATGAATATTGAGGAACGATGTTGCTGTTTACAACGTGTTTGAAATAGAATGTTGTGAGTCCTAAAACAATTTAGTAATGTTCATGTCAAATATCAGTTATAATCGGTGAGACTTTCAATAGGGGTGAGTCTATTGTAAACGAGATATGTTTTGTTTAATTGGCATGCACTGGTTTTTCAATTCTATTCTCTACCTGCTTGATTGTTGCATTATTTGTCCTTTATTTTGATCAGTTAATGTAACTACTGTTTAAGAAATATGGCTTGATAAATACAGTTAAATCATTTGAAAAGAAATGTCAGCGTACAAAAGACAGTCATAAGTGAATAAACACATTGTACTTAAAGTTCTTTCACACAAAGCAATTAGTGACAATTTGATCCTGTCAGTGAACACACAGAAAAGGACTTGAGAAGAAATAATACGCGTTGAATACATTCAATGTGATCCTACTCTCTCTCTCTCTCCAGTGAATTCCTTTCAGCTAAACGGTCATGCATGCTACAAAATCTATTATGTCTATTTCATTTGTCATAAGAATATCAATGACCTTATTTGTTAGTGTTTCCTGATATGAAAAAAAAACAATTCAAGTATTTAATGCGATATGAAATAATGATTGGACATTAAAAAACTAATAGTCTTTAATCATCATAATATTGTAATTTCTACGAACATAATTATACACTATTTTAAGATTATTTTCAATAAATGATTATATCATCAAAAAATCGATTACAAGCTTTAAGTTATCATAATTAAAAACTTTATAAATACAAGATATAGTATATGCATTAATTAAAATGTATTGTATATTTATGTGCTAATATCATTTTGATATAATTTAAAAGTATGGAACCTCATCATAGCACACCAAGTACACAGAAAGGAAATTACAAAATATCGCATACTCTTACCACTAGCATTGATGGGTCGAAACGTTATTAAACATGTGGCGATGCGTTAATGGGGCGAATCATAAGCTTATTTGTTACAGTCAATAAATCCAACATGCACATAGATCTGCACAAAATAACATCATTCATTACATTAAGTTTACGTTTATCTATTCAAATGTTGTATGGTATATTAATGAACGACTGATTTATGAGCTTTACACAGATTTTTGTATACATACGTTTATTTACATTCACAGGTTGTTGTTCGACGATGTTTCGTCTGTGATTGGTCCATCACCTAATTTCAGTTATATTTAACAACAACCTAAACTTATCAATCGATACGTTAATGCCACATTGATATAAAACTTTTGAAAATGCATTATTTTAGACCGAAACAAAAGTTTACGTTAACGCCATGCCATACCATATAACAGCGTTATACAGTCTTATCTGTGTTAAGCAGCCAGTCAATGGAACTGTCAAGGTGGCCGCTTAGTATTATGACCACTTTGATTGGTCAGCTGAAAGTACCATCCTTATTCAAAGAAACACACACCAAAAGCAGAAACACTGATAGTCTGTTAATGTCTAAAGTACGGTAATATTAAAGTATATGTACATGTTCTTTTGAATATAAAACGTGCATGCACCTTTAGTTGATACAATATAATAATTATCACGTAAAGCATACCAAACCTCAGTTCCTATACTGCGGTTCTATACACAAAAATCATTTTAAGCATCTTTGTTGTACATATTTATTGGAACAATTCATCTTTTAATACCATAAACTTCATCATCGGTATTTAAATTAAACATTATAATTTTTTTTTCATAAATAACATATTATTTATTAAATATTTTTCAACTTATCTAATAATGCTGTCAATAATTTCGATCGTTTTGTAATGTCGAAATACTGTTTAAAAACGTCAACATTTCACACATGGCAAACAAAAGTATATAACCTAAATAGTATCTAGTCAAATTCTAGTGTTTTTCTTATTTCAGTTGAATGTGTTTGTGCCAAATCAAGCAGAAAACCGATGCTGAGACAACAGAGATAATCTATCATAAAATCGTGTCAAAATCGTTTGCAACAATTAGAGAATTAGCAATCGGATTACACACAAAGTGCTTGTATGCACTGAGGGGACTGCATATGCTCCAGTTATCAGATTATCGTGACCGCTAAACTGTTGAACAATGGATTTTTTAAGACTCTGGAAATCGCTGGCCGCTGGCCGGAGACAGCAGGTGACTATTTATTACAACGTGTGGTAAAACAACCCCCTCAACACCCTATTTTTTGTTTTCAAAGTGGGCCGCATTTATAAAATCTAAAAATAAATGAATATATATATTAAATCTAGCGCAATAACATTTCAAACACAGCAATATACTATAAGCATAGTTTGTTGAAAAACTTAAAGCTTTTGTTACTCTTTAAATTTTTGAATAGTTAATGGTTTTCTTCGCTGAAGTTGCTGACAGTACGTGATTGGCTTAAACAAAGTAAAAATGCAGCTCGTAGAACATGCCGGAATAACGATTGATTCTTTTCTAGAAAACTCTTGTTCGAATCACGATAGTAGCAATTCATTTCTCTTAGAGTCTTTTTTATATTGCAAAGGTTTTAGTAACTATGCTTTAAACTGTAAAGTGAATCCATCAAACAGGTAACATAAAATAAACATGAATATGTGAAAATGTCCCTTTAAGCAAAGTAACAGGAATAAAAATGTGCCTTTAAATGATGATTCATAATATCACCCATGCGACAAAGCGGGGTTATAATACATGCACCTGTCGGATAGTCGGTCGATCCGTATATCAATAGTTTTCGCAGGATGTATGCTTTAAGCTAGGTTCAGGACCGACCGGCATGCAGGAAGACACACAGACACACACACAGACGCACACACAAATACACATGGATACACAGACAACACACAGACAAAGGCAGATTTTGAGTCTCAACGTGTGTGCAGAAACTCTTAATCTTAAAACAAATAAGCGCAGGACCGTAGAAAGTAAGGCTTCATATTCAAAACCAAAGAGGTTTAACCAAATTACAGAACTGTGTTTTATTTTACCATACCACTGTTGTTTAAAATTGTCTATCTACATCAGAACTCGCTTACAAAACTATTTACTTGCACAACGTTTGGATTTTCAAATACATAACCAAACCATTTACCATGTTCTTGTTATTCGAGACCCCATTTGTATTACCTTTATAAGAATCGTTTAAAGCTTGTTTCTTAATAATTTGTATTATGATATTTTAATTTTTAAGAATAATTAACAAATATTTTATAATTTTTACAAATCTGTTTACATACAATGGATTTCTAACTAATTTTCAATAAACAGCAACACTACATGTATTAATTTTAATCTGAAGCAAACGTTTGCACATTTTTAAATGAGTGCGTTGAATAACAGTGCGTTTGACTGTGTGAAGCCCCATACGTCTGAAGCATAATTTAATATAAGAATCACACAAGAGTCAAACAACTGACACAATATAATGCATTACCTCCCCTTTCATCATTCAAACCGCATTACTAAAATAGTCTTAATGAGATGAAGGGTCAAGGATAATATATGCTTGTTACTTGCGAGAAAACAAAAGAAGCCTGTCGATTTTTGGTCAACAGGTCACAGTTCAAGGTCGCAGGGGCTTTTTATATAAAAATCGCAAGAAAGATTGAGGACGAGATAACCAACGAATAGGCTTATTGGTATGATGTTTTCTTGGTTTAAGTCAGTAAGTAAATGGTACAGACGAGTGATACACAAAATTCGGTTTATGCCAAGCTAAACTGCATCAGATGCTTTTATCAAAGAATGTTTCAATGTGTTGTTGATGGTAACACATTTGTCAAAGAATTCATTTATGATGATATTATGATGCATCCTATATATTTATGCATCTGGTACATCGTCCTACAATTTCAAATTTTGCACACAAGAAAAAAGACTCATGTAACAATATATTAATAAAACTGTTTTTATGTAATTTGTTTTGCGATGCTTCCATTAGCCCCACGAAGGCATCTTAAACGATATAGAGAGATGTAAGGTTTAACTGAGTGTTGGTATATAAGTTTATTTATTATAAGTGTAAATACTTACTTTATGCCACTATACTAGTCAGGTATTTTGTAATGCCTTTTCAAGATCAGTTTTGTATGAACAGTCAAACATTGGTTTTAGCACACCCTGTCCTGAATACATATTTAAGTACTGGATTTGCTTAAAATCATAAATAGATATAATTATGTATTTTTTTAAACGGGTATGCGGGTCTATGATGCAACAAGATATGCAGTATGAAATCGAAGTGACTAAGTGGAAAGTCCCTGTGAAGTTTACTTATTTATCATTTCAAGCGTATACATATATGTGGCAAACAACATTTTATCACAGTAAATCTTTTACAGGTCTGCATAAATAATACAATGAAGTCATATCAGTCAACATTTAATACCAAAATTTGATATAAGAATTTTCAATGTCACAAAATACCATAATATCAATTCCATGTGTTTTGAATTTGAGACACTTTTTATGTTCACTTATTGTTATTATCAAAGTATTAGTTATTTGGTTTAAAGAGATACGGTATTTCCCCGACATATTAAAACAAACCATATTGCACCTTTTTTACATGCTTCTTTATCAAACAACATGATCATGATTATATGACGACTTATCCCCCCAATGGCTGGCTTTAAGCCAATTAGAGCCCTGGTAACAAAACACATTCAATATTATGGTAAAAATAGAAAAAAGTTAATTTGCATATTTAATCTTTGAACAACTTAGATAATTAGTTATTTATTTTTTATTTGATATTTCTAACACACTTACCCTAACCAAGACACGTGTCCTCAATACACAACATTGTGATGGATTGACTTCTAGTGTATGCAGAATATAATCCTCATCAAGTATATGACGATACAATCTCATATATTTGGTAACATGCATGTCTTTTACTAAACATTCTTATGACAATGCTCGCTATCCGTTTATCTGATGTTGCTTACTGATTTAGAAGCATCAACTAGGTCATGCATTTTACCTACGATAACCTCTTTTTATGCAACTGTCATACAATATGAAATATGTCATTGTTCTAAGTTTTGTTTAAGCTATACATACGCCCACGCTTTCCGTGCTTTTTGCGAAAATGGTGAGACGTTATACATGTTTGCATATATTCGCACGCTGTTTTCTGAATGAACACTTTTAACAAAGAACACGTGCAGTTCATTTTAAAAACAGAAATTGATTGGCTAATATATTTACGAATATGAGATATAATATAACAAAGGATCCGGCTCTAATGTCAGTGGCCTGTTTTGAGCTAACAATATATTGCCTACATGCACGGCTTATAAACAATGATAACTAAAAAAAAACGATAACGATATACACCATATGAAAACAAATTTGTTATTTTTATATACTGATTGCTTCATCCCACTCCTTTAAAGCTGTATATTAGAACCGTTTGATTGTGATTTTTAGTACAAACAACATAACTATTTTTCGGACGTTATCAGCCTATGGCCAGTGTGCGGTTTGTGTGATGCGTCGTGCACGATTATCTCTTCATCACTCCAGATGCTATATTTTTATCAAATCTTAATGAAACTTGGTCAGAATTTTTATCCGGACAATAACTAGGAAACTCGAATACACGTTTAAGATAGGAATAATCAAGTTCTCTTTTAAAAGTCAAAGGCTTGTTAACCTTTAAAGTTTTTTTTAATAAAAAGGAAAATTATAGAACGTATTCATGGAAGGTTCACCTACTCGTTATTAGAAAATACACCTTCAGTCTGAGTAGACACATCACATTCACATGTTTCGTTATATATCTTTCATGATTTAAGATGGCTTGGTCAAGCTGGGCGCGACTTAAAACCTTTACCTCCAAACTGCACTCTCACATCGTATGCATGAGACAATGAATATGTCGTGCCCATAGGACACTGATTCAACAAATGTTAATTGTGTTCCAAAACTTCCCCTTATCCCCAAGCTTTGTATGGCCAAATTTACTTTTGACGTCTAAGTTTAACATTGACTTTTGAAGTTATGAGACAGGTGATACAAACAACACTCAGTCTCATAAAAGAAGTCATTTGTGGTAAGTTGTCTTAATATAGAATGATATATTACCAAGTTAAAGTCCGAAAAAGCTATTATATCGACACATTTTATCTTTGAAGTATGATTGACGTTTGAGGTAGGGAGAAATTGTGCTGCACCCCTGAAAGGCTTTGCCAAGTTTCGCTTGTTAAAACAGTCAAATTTGATAGGGGATGTCCAATTAATACGCTCTGTAAGTATGGCTCATTGGGTCATTGTCGACCTGAAATGGCTTGAAGTCACCCGGGGGTGACTGGAAGCCGATTCTTGTAACCCTAGGGTGACTTCAAGCCGATTCATGTCACCCTGGGTGACATGAAGCCGATTCTAGTCACCCGGGGGCTTGAAGTCACCCGGGGTGACTATAAACCGATTCATGTCACCCTGGGGTGACTTCAAGCCGATTCATGCCACCTTGGGGTATCCTGAAGCCGATTCTAGTCGTCTAGGGTCGGCTTGAAGTCAACACAGGGTGACATGAATCGGCTTCTAGTCACCCTCGGGTGACTTGTGGGCCATTTCAGGTTGACAATGACCCAATGAGCGTAAGTATGATATATTGTTTTGTTGCCTTTTTGTTATAAAGCAATATTTTATATTGATAACCGTTCGAAACATACATGCTAACATGGATGTTTTTCACTGGAATTTCCATGGTAATAGTTCTGATACCCTACCATTGATCATGTAGTTATTAAAATTGATGCACGGCTGGACTATAATTTGCAGCTTCCCATAGTATAAAGATTAATTAACTACATATTATTTCAGAATGTCCTCATTTAAATGCATTGCATTCTATTTTGCTGTGTATGGATTATATCAAAAGTATTTGTGTCAGTATATTATATTTATATTGATCGTCTTTTACGCAATCTTGTTCATTACATGTACAACCCTTCTTGTTATAAAAAACTCAATATCAATATTTCCAAGCATGGCAGTGACTGAGTGGTTCTCGCTCAAACCATTCAGTCACTGCCATGCGTGGAAATATTGATATTGAATTTCTTTATACCACGGAACAGGCTACCAAACAAACTTGCTCAAAAGCCAGTGTACTTGCAAAATAGGACTATTCAAACCTTACTGAATTCAAACGTGGAAACATACTATAAGGAATTGTGTTTGAGCATTCATTAAAAAACTGCGGTCAGTTCTCTTGCTTGCTCAAAACATTGGTGATATAGTTAATTTACAGAACCCGGTCCTGTGTATGGCATTCTAATTAAACAGTAAACTATCACTAGTGTAGTTTCCGTGACATTTGTCAAATGAACAGACACATCAAACAATATAATTAACATAGTTGCATTATGATCATATATTGTAAATAAACTAGAAGATATTAAACTAAAAAAACACGATTTGAATAACCCTCATTATTTCCCGTAACACTTTAAGTTTGTTTTAGAAATTGTGAATAGTGCTGTGCATTTTTCAAATATCAGGAACAAAGCCTGTTAACTTTTTTAAAATTGTAAAACATGAATAGATTTTGTTTAACATTTGTTTTTATAAAATGGCCCTTAACTACTTAATCTTCAGAATAAAGAAGCACGATTACATTTTACTTGAAAGTGAAGCATTTGTATAGTCTGCATATGTGTTTGTTTACCTTCATTATTTTTTTCTTAAACTCAGCTTTACAATTTGAAAAAATGTTGGCATAAAAAGAATAACAGCCGAAAAATAATGAGTTTCATAATTTTTTATCTACATATTTTGTATTTGTTGCAATAGATTTAAGTTGTGTGATTTATTCGGTTTATTGTTTCAACATAACTTTCCTTTGTCCAGTTTTTGTTATAGTTCTTTTCATGGGTAAGGTTTAAAATTCATAAAAAATTACAAACACGAACAATTGTGTTACTAACTTATTTACATCACAACACATTCTCTGTCGTATCTTTAGACGCATGAATGGTTCGTTACGTGTTATATTTTACTTACTTGTATCTGCAGGCTTCTGACGACTCTTTCGAGGTGGTAAATGCTAACGACTGTCTGTCGGTGGCAGAGGCTAACGACTATCTGTTGGTGGCGGCCATTGACTTCGGAACGACATATTCCGGATGGGGATTCTCGTTCAAACATGAGTTTAAAACCGAACCAACAAAAGTGTTCACTATAAATTGGCCTGGAGGAAACACGATTTCTCAGAAAGGCTAGAACTAGTATTACCTGTTTGCAAGAACAATTTGTGTTATTAACTTAACAGATTTATCCCAACATTGTTACTTTCTTTAATGTGCACCCGTTTCTACCCGTTTCGATAGATACAAATACTCCTCTAAAAATCGAAATTCATGTTTCGGATTTCTACATTAGTTATATACTAAAACTGAAGGTTACTTTCACTCTTAGATAATAGTTTCTGGATTTAAATATCCGTATTTTGTCAGGGTTGAACATGTTTTCAATGGCTATCGGAGCGGACTACTTTTATGTGTCTTGTATCGTTAATTTTCCTATCGTTCTGAGTGAAATTGTGAAAAACACCCTTCTACTATTAGACACGCATGCGACACGTACGAAATGTCATTGTCTTATGAAATACTCGTACATTTTACGCGTCTTTTTACAGTAATTGTTTTGTTTTACTTGTTCGTAAAAATAACGGGCTCGTAGAATGCAGTATTAGTATTTAAGGACTTTGATATATTAATTACCTAGGTCCAACATGCGTATTAATCAAACCAGACGGCCAAACTATAGAGACGTTTGGATATGAGGCTGAGACGCGTTACAGCAAGCTGATTGAGAAGGGTGAACATGCAAATTGGTACTACTTTCACAGATTCAAGATGATGCTCTGGAACAAGGTATGCATGTTTAGATCATGTTAAAGTCACAGCCATTTAACGTTTTTGTTTTTGAGATATGAATAGTATTTTTCTATTTTCATCGGAGTATGGACTGTCGGTAAAATTACGACTATTTTGCATAGACGCATACGGTAACAGTACCAAGGAAAGCCAACGTGTGTTACAAACTACATTTATGATTAAGTTTTGTTTAAAGGCTAGGATTTTGTAACACATATTGATTACATAAATTTGTATATAAAATGTGTATAATAAAACCCCATTATATGTTTTTTATGGTTCAGCCTATAAACAAAGACACGATGTTGGATGATGAATGCGGTAAAAGCCTTCCAGCTCTGACGGTGTTTGCATTGTCGATCAGGTACGTATAAAAAAGACAGTAAGTTGTATCTAATAAATCGAAATAGCATTTATGATAATAAGATACATTTTATATTTTGTGTTAAGGCAATTATTCCAAAATGATAATAGTCATTATAGAGCACGTATAAATCTTTTCCTTGGTAGTTTGGGCACACTGTTTAAAATACAGATGCAACGTTCAAAGCCACAATGGCAGAACTGTTAGATGCGAAAGTTTATGCATCTAAATGACACGGGTACGATTTCAAAGCGAAGGCATATTTTTCTATTATAATTATTTCAGATTTATCCAAATGTTCGTTTGTATTAATATATGAACATTTTAACGCTTGAACTGCTGTGTGTGTTAAATTGTGTCCTTGTTCATCAGTTATGATAGAACTCCATGTTACTCTTTATGTTTTCTATTTAAACTTGTAGAATAAAACTTAATACCAAAATAACTTTCAGGTACATGATGGACGGTCTGTTAGAGGAGTCTAAAAAGCGGGTCACCTCGCTTAATGAAACAGACATCAACTGGGTACTTACTGTTCCTTCTATATGGAATGACTCTGCCAAACATTTCATGCGACTCGCTGCTCAAGAGGTTCGAGTATAATTTACAATATATATTTCAGAGAATTATTGCCCTCTGATTAATAGTTTGACATTTTATGATTAATGTACCCTTCTGCCCAAGATATAAGGAACTGATGAGCCGAATGTCATGAAACTTTATTTCCTAGTATCCTTCAAAATAAACCTGTACATATTGTTAAGCTGATCTGCTCTAATGCTTTTTACGAAGTTTTGGATCTAACAATAACAAAACAATACATTTGTGTCGGTATATTTAACGCATTCATTTTAATTACCAAAATTACCCTTACAAAGATAAGAGGTCCGGTGTTGAACCTTGTTGAACATGTTTATCTGGAGAATATCTAGGTCTATTTTGAATCTGAGTAACATGTGTCCAAAAACCAGCGTACCAAGTTAAATCTTTACCACATTTATGACTCAATCTTAATGGGACTTGATTTTAGTTAAAACCTTTTTCTTTTAGCTCGATTGCATCGACCTCCTAAGGCTGTTTTGAAACATTCTCATGTCCGTTTCCTGGTACTAGAGCCAGTACTTGGTATCTATGGGGGAGTTCTAAAGAACGCTTCCACAGCGGGGATCGAACCTGTGACCTCCCGGTCGCTAGGCGGATTCCATATTCAATACGCCACGGGACCTCACTTGATTAGAATGTTTATCTTGACTAAATGTTAACCGGGTTTGAATCTGGGTTACGTGTGTTGAAACACTATGTTATAAAAACCTCTCCGTCCATATTTATGACTCAATTCTTGTTAAAAACCAGAATCTTTTTGTTGACATTTTGTAGGCCGAGTTAGAATCTGGGTCGTATGTGTCCAAAAACTAGGTAACTGGGTCAAATCTTAGAGGCCACATTTATGACTCAATCTAGATGTAACTTGGTCAGAATGTTTATTTAGCTAATATCTGGACCCATTTGCGTTTACAATTAAGTCTATCAGGTCAAATCTTCAAAACAATCTTACCACTCTAGGAGCAACATTTATGACTCAAGCTTAATGAAACTTGGTCTGAATTTGTATCATGACAATATCTAGGTTAAGTATGAATCTGGGTCAAATGCATCTTAATACTATATCACCAAGTCACAGTTACAAAAATATGGTACCACTCAATGGCCACATTAATAACACAATCGTGATGAAACTTGGTCGGGATGTTTTGCTGGACGATATGAAGGCCATGGTCTAGATGTGGGTCAAGTGTGGTCAAAACAAAGTCAACTGGTCAAGTCTCAGCATGTGTTGTCCGTGAACACTGGTGACCGCTTAAGGTACATCATGACCCTTTTGTTCTAATTATTGTATACTGTAGCAATCAAGTTGTTACGATATTCCAGAGCGATTTCACGAGTAAATGATTTAAACAAACGTTACCAGTCTCTAAATAAGGCATCATAAAGCAATGTTTTTAATAGCGACACATATAAAGTTTATTAAGATTTAAATATATAATCTTTCAATTAAATGGTTATTGACTAATTCTCACCCATCGTTTTAAAGCGCTGTTTTAAAACGGTCGGGGAAGCGTTTGTGCTCGAAAGTTTAGTCTCAAGAAATTGTAATTCTTGTGTTTTGGTTAACAATGAAACAATGAGTTAACATTTTATGTTTATACTGATGTAATTATCTGCTTTATGAATATGTAATCTGAACCAAATGCTTTTTTTATTATTAAGACATGTGTGTTGTTCTTGATTCTTGCGTACCGGTATATATGCAGATCGACACACCTTTAATGATTCTTTTTTATGTTCAAAGGTCGTAATCTCAAATTAACAATAACGATAACGTCAACGTCATACAATCAATGGCGGAAAATCGCACTGGAAATATAAATATTTAACATCCAATTAAAGTATAATGTATGAAAGATATTATGGCATTTTGAACCACCATGAATAAATGTGTATATATCATTCAAATGCTTGTTGTTACTGGTAACCTATAACGGATAGAGCTTCATAACAGGCCTTGTAGTGACTTTACGGGTGGTCCTCAATTTAATCCAGTTTCCATTGAATGCTTTCGTCGTGTATCTGCAAAACGTCTACAACGGATATACTCTGCAACATCTTCCATGAGCGTTTATGTGATTCCCGAAGAATTCATTCTGCAAAACCGATCGAGGAGTGAAGGGATTCTTGGAGTCAGGATGTCGGCAGGGATGTCGATTGTCGAACATTCGTAGCTGATAAAGTGTTTAGGTCTTAAGCTAGCTGTCGCCACGTTTCTTGCACGTCCGTTGGTAACGGCACATTCCAATTGAACTTGTCCCTCCCCAGTTGTTGAAGCATTAGCTTGGCTCTTACAGTAACAGGGCTTAATGTTCCAAGTCGATCGTAAAAATGGACGAATATCGTAGACTATATCGCTTGGTCAACTGTTTCAAGTTCGGTACTTTCCGATGTGCATATGTCATTTTATGTTCTTCCGGTATTCACCGCATACCAAGCTCTTTATACAGTGTTTCATAATATGTAATACACTTTCAAAGTATTACCCCGGGTTCAATAATACTAATATATACACAAACATTGTTTCTTAATGACAAAGAATCTTCACCGTTTTATATAAGACATAACGTACGGGAAAATGTTGACGTCATGACGTCACATGTGATGTCATTAAAAGTTGTTATTTTCAAGATTGCGCTTTCCACAGAAAAAAGTCAAAACATAATAAAATAATATTATGAGAGAAAATCAGTAATTTTTGTCATAAGAGGAATGCGAAAGCTATATCCTTTGGATAGGCCTATTACCAGATTACAAGTAATAGTTGTGAAAAGGTTTGGGCAGTGTGGAGGGATATCAGACCAGAGAACACACAACACGGGGAGACTAAAAAGCAGCCGCAGCAGTGAAAATGTTGAGCAGGTGAAGCGAATTATTGACGAAACACCAGAGAGGTCGGTACGAAAGGTATTTTCTGGCATTAACTATTCTTCCAGTGCCACCAGTGTATACAGAGTCTTCAGATTTGACTTAAAACTAACACCCTACAAAGTTCCGGTCCTCCAACATCTGAACGAAAGTGAGGTAAACCAACGTCTTGACTTTGCCACTTGGATGGCCGAACACGTTCATCTTCTTCAAAAGCTGTGGTTCAGCGACGAATCTTATTTCTTCCTTGACCAACATTTAAACAAACAGAACCATCACTGGTCAGACGCTAAGCCTAACATTTTTATAGATACTCAGAGAGTGACAGTGTGGGCTGCTCTTAGCGCTGAATGTTTAATTGGGCCGTTCTTTTTCGAAGATAAAGAAGGCAATACCGAGACCATCAACAGTGAACGATATTTGAAACTCTTGAAACATAAGTTCCTAACCGCTCTTCGTCGCAGAGGCATTGCTATGACACAAGTATGGTTCCAGCAAGACGGGGATGCTTTGCACACAGCACAAAGCGTTCTTCAATGGCTGGAAAAGACCTTTGGCACAAGACTGATATCGTTAAAGACAGGTCGTCCTTGGTCACCCAACTCACCGGATCTCAGTCCCTTAGATTTTTTTCCTTTGGGGTCATCTCAAAGAGAAAGTTTATGCAGCGTATCCAACATCAACAGAAGAACTCAAACTGTCTATTTCACTAGAAATGCACAGAATCACGCCCGAAATGTGTCCTTCTTCTATTAAAAACCTTGTTAAACGTGTTGAACATCTACGACATCAAAGTGGACGTCATTTCGAGTTTATGGTATGAATAAACACTTTTTTCTAATGGTGAATATTTTTATATATCTCATATGTTGCCAACACGCCCTCTCTTCCAGATATTCCTCTTAGCGCTTTAGAATAAATGTATGAGACCGCATATTTAAACTGGAGCGCTTCCTCAAAATTCGCGCTTCCCGTGTTAGAAAAGGAGGTCTGAGTCTTGGCTAAAGCTCGAAAGCACGTTATCAACATACACATCTTCTCCCAGAGAGGATGGGTTGTACCTATTCATCTCCAGATGTTTGCGAGTTGTCGCATTCAGTATGAATTGTGAGCATGTCATGCCAAATAACACGTTTTTTTTACCAATAGCTGCGTAGAGCGGAATCTGGATATTTTGAGTAATATGACCACAAGACTCGCGTGGCATCAACGTCATTTTCGTACAGACTCACATGTAGAACATTTCTCAATGTTTTCAAATCGATGAGTAAAGGTGATTTAGACTCTAGTAATGTATTAAGTCTGGGCGGGTCTGTTTGCAGCTACATTCATATCCAATACCTACGAGCGCTGTCTATAAAACTTTCATAACCGGAAATGCGATGAATCTGACTATAACTGAGACACATCAAACGTTTCAATAAAATCTCTTTGCTATTGTTCGGCAATGATTGCTCTTTATTGTGTGATCATTTCCGGTTTCCTGCTTAATCTTCGAAATGTGTCATCAGCTCTTCCCTTAAGAACATGGTTCACAGAATTATCTAATTCCCGATTTTCGGTTTTAACTGCTGTGGGTCCTTTCTCGCGAATTACTTTGTCTTCACAAACATTCTTTCAGGTGAATGGTCTCTGTTCCAGCTCACAAGTAAACGTGCAAGCGCCTCTATGATGAATGAATTATGTGCTTCTTAATCACAAAGTGGCATGGTCTTTCTTCATCTGTCCGGACCACACAGTAATAATTGATGGCTTCAAAATAACGCCCTGTATGCATCTCTGTGACGATGATTGAATAACAGTCGTTTCCAGTCTGTTCGACAACACTTCCGGTTATTGAGTGTGGGTCTTAATACCTGCGGTCGGGCTACTAAAAATACTCGTATGGTGTTTTTTCTTACAATCTTGCCAGCGTTTACGAGGTGTGCACTTTGAACTCGATAGAGTATCGGACAACTAAAACAGAGTTGCTTTTCGTTAACTTAATGAACTCATTTTTTTACATAAGGAATTTACATGCAGTCCTCAGATTTATGATTTCCATCACAGAACGCATATAACACGAAGGAAGAATCTACGTTTTGCTGTCAGTGTCATTGATTGTTCCTTTTGAAACCATCCTAGAAGGACGCTGTGAACACGAACTCCGTCTTTTCTTCGTATATTAATTTATGTGAATTATTTATTTACAGGCCGGAATAGAGAAAGAAAAACTTACTATTGCATTAGAACCAGAGGTTGCGTCTATATTTTGTAGACATACTAAATTGCAAAACGAAGGCATGGGTGGAATTTCAGCTTTCCAGTCAGAAAAGAAATACTTGGTCGTAGATGCAGGAGGTAATATCACTTGCATTTGTTTTTGTAGTCCAAAAGAAATTGTAAAAACGATGACTCATCCACGTATCCCAACCGTATTTCAATTAATTTACAATATAAACGATTCAAATATTTTAAAGAAAAGCGCACGTGAGTTTTGTTTGTAATTGTTAACTGAGGGTGCGGGGATCTTTTGTTATTTTGGATCATTTGAAATTAATTCTTTAACACAGCTAGGGCGGAGTTGTATATTTAGGTGTATTTTATTAATTGTTTTATAATCGCGTAGGTGGCACGATCGATATGACAGTACACGAAGTTTGCTTCGGTGGTGCTCTAGTCACAGAGCCACTGGGGGAGCCTGGGGTGGAACAATGGTGGACAAAGCATTCTTGGATTTCATTGCAGAGTTGATAGGTAAAGAAACATGTTGGCATTCAAAATTGGCATGCAATTGATTTTATTTTCATGTTCAGCTTTATTTTTATGGACAAATGCTATTGTTAATCACTTTTCATTGCCAGGGAAAGATGCATTTAACGGTTTTAAGGACCAACACAAAGAAGATTACATAGACCTCATGCGTGATTTTGAAATAAAAAAGAGAGACAGAAATTTACAATCAGATGATGGGCGTGTGACAATTAGAATTTCTCTAGCAATGTTGGAACTTGTAAATCACTTTCAAGGACAACCCTTGCAGAACGTTATACAGAATTCGTGTCGCGCAAAAAACGTAGGTTCTGTTTGTCAAGCATAAAGTGTTACATGTATTATGATTTTTTTTGTAATTGCATTACGTGATTTGTTTCTATGGTGTTTTTTCATCAAAGTTTTTTTCACATTCTTTGTTTTAGATTGAACTGGTTAACGACAAACTCCGACTGGAGAACGGTCTTGTCCGAACGTTTTTTAAGGAATCAGTCGACAAAATTGTTCAACACGTATCCGAACTTCTTAAAACGTCCGAAGCTGAAGGGGTGGATACAATCCTGATGGTAGGAGGATACTCTGAGTCTACGCTTCTTCAAGATGCCATTCAGAAAGAATTTCAGAAAATGAAAATCATCGTCCCATCTGATGCCGGTCTCGCTGTCCTCAAGGGGTCCGTTATATTTGGACACTGTCCTATCTTAATCAAAGAACGGGTGTCCAAGTTTACGTATGGTATAGGTGTTGCTCATCGTTTTGATGACAAAATCCTGTCGACAAACGCGTGGTTAACGATATTGGCGTCCGATGCAAAGACATATTCGAGGTCATTGTTCATGCTGGCCAAAGACTAGTTGTTGGTGAAATACAATACAGCGAGGAGTTTACTGTTGGTTTTATAAATCAGTCGGATGCGAGTTTACATATATTTACCACGACGAGTAAAGATGTAAAATTTGTTACAGATGCCGGATGTACACAAATCGGGTCTGTAACAGTTCCTGTTTCAGGCAATGGTTTAAACAGATCGACTCTTGTCCGGGCACTGTTTGGTGGATCAGAGATAATGGTTGAAATAGAAGAAAAGTCTACTGGTCGCATAACCCGAACGTGTGTAGATTTTTTATCGTAACGAGCGCCAAATCGAGCATTTTAACATTTATAAATTAAATACAATGGCAATCCTGGCATATGTACAAAACATTTCTAACAAACCCTTTTATGCAATCATTTATTCAAATCATGTTTGTTGTACTTACCCTGTGTCTTGTAAAATATAATTAATATGCCTTACACACAATACATTAACATAATACTGTGGAACATACAACAGCAGCAGTGCTAACCCCATAACGTCAAAATTCAATTTTTTTAAACATGTTCCGTGGTACTAGCTACATAAATTTTGTTCTGCCAGAGGCCCAATGTGAGTCCATCCACACAAACAGTAAACGAGTGGTCTCACAGCTTTTTACATTCATTTTTTTCATAATGTGTGACGTGTCCTCTTATTTTATCCATTATCCACATGTTAATTTTTTACTTAAATCGCTATTCGTATATGTATTGCAAAACCCATTGTCAGTCATTTATCAATGCCAGATGTATTATGTTTTTTTTGGTCATTTCATTTCCTATTTATATGTCTTTCTGAACACACTAAAATGCCAATCAAGATTGTACGAAAATGCTTTACAAAATATTTCACAAATTAAATCATCAACGATTCTTTATAGATAGCATTACACTCACAAATCGCTAGGAGTATTCAGGGTTTCACGCTAAATTGTTTTTCTCTGCATATTGAAATGCGAAAATGATTCGATTGTATTTTATGTATGTTGCTACAATGTGTACACTTTTTAAAAGTATGAGCCGCAAACTTTGCAATGCATTTGCAATTCATATATCTTGAATATGTGTATATCAATGTAATTCGAGAGACTCACATTCATTCTGTAGTATGTATTTGAATTAACATTACAACATACACATATGCTGAAACAAATAACATCATTTTATTGTTGTTTTTTTTCTGTAAGTATATACCATATGTTTTAAAGCAGCCCTTCTAACGGTGATAAAGGCACTTAAGTAGTTATGTTTCTGTTTCTTCCATTACATGATATAAAATGGATTTTTATAGCACCCCTAATCAGTGGAACATATGCACAAAATCAAAATGACTTCAGTTTTGTATAGAACAGATTCCTGAAAGAACATTCTTTTATATAATTTTCGATTGAGTGACATTAAACTAATTACATTCACAATTCAATGCTTCAGATAAACTTTTGTCATTGGGTTAAGTGTACTCGTACTGCAGTCAATGTGGTAGTGGCATAATGTTTACAAATGTTACGGTATTAATTGTCACCGTGCGTGGCAAAACTGGCGGAAAATTCGCATTCATCAATATACTTTGGAAAGATTATTGTCATCATAAGCTTGAATAAAGACATGTTTGCGTGTTTGCATTAAATACTATTATGAAACTTATGAATATATCATAACCATATATTAGAAGGCATGCAAAAATACTTAGAATATTTCACATGTTTTTGCTTAATTAACACGATTCGCACCTCTGCTATCATATTTTTTTCTTCTGTTCGGTTTAAATTTAATGACAGCTCAAATGCTAATGTATATTATACAATTATAGACTTATGTTGAGGTAATTGTCATTTTTTCACATGTCTGTACTACTTTTTATACACCGAAACGTAAGTCTACATTCTTAATATTATATACCAGAAGACACTTATGAGACCATTCATGTTTAAATATCTGATTTCAATGGTATTATGCCCCCGTTCCTTAGTAAAGGGGTGGTATACTGGAGTCACCATGGACGTATGTCTGTCAATATGTAGGTCCGTTGGTTTGTCCGTAGGTTCACATTTGTTCGCAGACGTTTTCATGCACTTTTCAACTAACAACTTTCAACGTTTAGGGTTGGTTCCTTACGAAATTTCAATTTCAATTTGAGCGATTTTTTTCGTCATGCGTTAAAAATAAAACTGTGTCGCTCTTTTAAAACTTACAATGGACGCAACTTGCCGGCAGACATTATCATACAGTTTTGAATGTACAACTTCCAAATATGCAGTAATTGTTCCTATGATATGTAGTTTTTAGACTTTTACCGTCCTGCATTAGAATTTCTGTAACATTATTGTTGTTCGTATAGACAATATAAGCAAGACTATATATCGCTGACAGTTGATAATCTATATATGCTATATTTTTGTTTGCCAAATTGTATATTGGCCCTCTACTAAGTTTAATTAAACTATGACCATAGGTTCACAACTGGTCACAACCGAAGTGGGAGTAAATTATTCATAGATACTTATATAGCAAAGCGACTTTAAAATCCTTTAATATTTGGTATGTAACCTTTTTTTTCTCCGCACAGTTTGTTAAAAAATGTCCTGGTGGACACAACTGGCCACGTCCAATGGTCAATTTTATTCAGTGTTACAACTTGCTGCATATTAATACATGCGTCGGGCGGGCCAAGGGGATATTGGTCACTATTGTGAGTGACAAGGTCTTGTTTAAATAGGAAAGGTTGAATAGTTCACGATATAGGAACGCACCTTAACACCGGTGTATTATGTATGTGTATTATCTACTTTTTATGGAAATTATATTTTGATGTGTTTCTCTGTGTTTATATTATTTTGTTTTGTTAGATCCAACTCTTTTTATCGTCAACTTACCTAGTGCACTTATTAATACAAATCATTTAAACGTAAACACGGATATGACGCTTTGAAAATGAGGTATATATCACTTTTTATAGACCTCATCGTAACTTTGTTGTAAGCAGTCTAAATTATGCTTTATTATTTATTGGTGAAAACACAAGATTAATTTATGACATATTGAAATATGCTGAAGATAATAATTTACCTGGATTATTAATGGCAATTGATTTTGAGAAAGTATTCGATTCCTTGTCTTTCCATTTCATAGAAACAACCTTGAGTTTTTTTAAATTTCGGACCAAAGTTTCAAAAATGGATATCCATGTTCTTGCATAATACTATAGCCTCAATTCACATAAATAGATTCTTGTCAAAAACTTTCTGTATAGAGAGGGGCTGTCGTCAAGGAGACCCAATCCGTGCTTACGTTTTTATTATTATGTGCAAAAATTCTTGCTATAAAAATAAGTGAAAGCACAGAAATAAAAGGAATTACGATTAAAGACATAGAATACAAAATATCTCAATTTGCTGATGATACTTCTTTACTTCTTGATGGATCAGATGCATCCCTTAATTGTACACTAGACATGCTTCATGAATGTTTAAGGTACTCTGGACTAAATAGTAAGTATGACAAAACAAATTTATTTTGGATAGGCTCAATGAAGTATAGTACTAGATCAATACAAACTAAATACAAGCTTTAGGGGAGCTACTACTTCTAAAGTTCTTGGGATAATCTTTGATATTAACTTAGAAAACATGGTGATAACAAATTATGAAAATAAAATTGAAAGTATTAAAAGTGCAATAAGTCATTGGAATCGTAGAAATATTACACCACTGGGAAAGATTACAATAGTCAAATCACTGCTTTTACCATACTTACACATTTATTTATATCTCTACCAACTCCAAGAATAGACACCATGAAACATATAAATCAACTCTTTTATGACTTTATTTGGGCAGGACAAAGCAAAATAAAAGCTTCTATAATTGTTGAGGAATATAATGAAGGTCGATTAAATATGATAGATATATGTTCTTTTGAGAAATACATGAAACTCATATGGCTTAAGAGATAAGTGTCAAGCGAAGGAAATTGTTACACACTTGTTAAATCAATAATAGATTTTAAAACAATTTTTAACACTGGTAAATTGTATGCCGAGAAAATATGTTTACAACTGAAAATAATATGATGGCTTGATGTATTGAAAACATATATATTGTATATAGAAAAGCTGCCAATAATAAAAAGTGAGGATATTATGGATATGCCGCTATTTAATAATCATAATTTTAAAATAAACAATGGGCATATGTATATGAATTGTTTATATGAAAGAGGTATTCGTTTTGTTTTGAGACATTATGATATAAAATGATTGTTTTATTTCCAAAGAATCTTTGGAATTACATTTAGGAACAAATGTAAATTTCATATTATACCAAGGATTAACTAACATTATAAGAAGCTATATTGAACACTTTCAAGACATATCAAATTTAAACAATAAAACCCAAGGGCCTATATAGTCAACTTACACAAAGAAAATTGTTACCAGTCCTAAAGAAGAAAAACATATTTATACAATTTTAATTCAAAATAGTGATATTCCAACTAGTCAAACAAAATGGAATTCAGAATGTGTAAATAAAGATTGGAAAAACGTGTATGCACTTGTGTTCAATATAACTAAGGATACAAATATCAGATGGTTCCAGTGTAGAATAATCCACAGGATCTTGGGATCAAAATCTCTTATGTTAAAGATGAAAATTGTTGCCAACAATCTATGTACATTCTGTAATAATAAAATAGAAAACATAACACACTTGTTCTGGTACTGCCACTATACCCAAGAAATTGTTAAATTTGCTGTTGAAATTATCCAGAGAAGTAGACATATCTTATTTACTCAGCTGTCATGTCAAGATCTAATACTTGGATTTACAAATTCAAAAATGACTGATATAAACAGTGTGTGTCTCGAAATTAAACGCTATATCTTTGATTGTCAAAAGAAAAATAGAAGTCCTTCAAAATTTGGACTTGTTAATAGCATGAAGCAAACATTTGAAATATACAAAACTACAATGAAAACAGACGAAGAAGTGAAAAGCTGGTCATTAGTCAAAATATTTACAGACATCCCTTACAACTTCTTTATTAATCATTACACATAATCTTAATATTGTTCTTCACATCTGTAATTGTTAGGTCTGCATTATAATTGATATATACATAATGCAACTCAGCAATTAATTTATCTTTCTTAAGTACATATTATTTATAGAAGGAAGATATGCATGCATACATGTGAATTTTTTTTTAATAACGAATGTTCTTGCTTTTTTGTGTAAAAAAGGGAAACATATATGTTATACATGAATGTACGATTATAACTATGTTTGTATACATACATGTGAAACTATAATTTATTTAGTATATAAATGTTTTTTTTTTAAAGAAAATAATTCGAAACATACATGTTATATAATATTATGATTCATTTGTTTGAGTGCAACTATGTTTATTCAAACCCTTCAAGTATGTGTTCATAACCTGATATGTGTGTAACATGAATGTATGTATTACTATATGGTGAAAATAAAATGTGTGCAAAAAATATAAATAAAAAATAAATAATTATAATAATAATAATAATAATAATAAATATGAATAAATCTATAAGTCTTAATCTCGAAATAATCTAATTCTCTAAATACATGTCTTCGTGTGTAAACTCCACTCGCTAATGGGTAACAACACTGCTGCATGCAGACCATGTGGTCATTGAATTCAAGCGAATGCATTTGTCGTCAAAATTGATACATTGTAATGTCTGTAAATCGTGCAAATCGACGGTAAACGTAATTATGGTTAGCTTTTGGGTTAGCGTGACGTTCGTCGTGTTAGTTGCGTTTGTGCATGGCGTGTGGGCGTCCTATAACATTTTCATCAAACGACATCTCCTCCTGAAATTCCGACCAGAATTTGACGAAACTTCACAGGACGTTTCTTTGCATCTCTTGGCCCAAACGAGGGTTGGTTTGTTTTAAATAGAAACTTTAAAACATTATCTTCTTTGAAAACACCCACAGGTTTAATAGATTTATGTAACTTCGTATAGCGGTCCTCTACAAAGCATGTTCAAATCACCCGGTATCAACATTGAAATCACTGGGGGTAACTTGTTTTCCTTATATAAATATTGTGAAACCTTTATAATATCTTCTGAAACCCAAAGCTCAAAGGTTTGGTATTTGCTATGTCAAATAGTATAGTTGTTTCCACCAAGTTTGTTCAAATCATGCTCATTGGGTCAAAATTGGCACTTCCCTGGGGTAAATTGTTTTCTTTATATGTATATAATAAAAACTAAACATGTATCTAAATCTACATGGTCTAGAGGTTCGGTATGTGTAATGTAATCTCGAAGTATGGTCCTCTGCCAATTTTGTTTTTAAATGCATGTGCTTGGGGTCAAAATTTGCGCCGCCCATGTTTTTTTTATATGTGCATGGTTAACTGTTCAAGGATCCTCCATTTTCTTATTAAGTGGAATTATCTGTTAAGCTGTTAGTTTAAGGCAGAAAGAAATATCTCGCCTTTCAGTCGGTGATAGGTAAATTGCATTGAGACACTACTATTCGGACCGTTCAGCTGCTTTAGTCAAGGAAGGTGTCCCAGCATTAAAGCTTATTTACATTACAATGCTGGAACATACAGAAAATTGGATTTCTTTTCTGCCTCGATCCAGTCAATCGCCTGTATCACAATTTCCAGTTCGCGCTGGAAATGGAAAGAGAACATTTTAAAGTTTTTTAAAATTGACTTTACGGTTAACATCCCTATCTACAAAACTACAACATTTGGATCTTTACTCATTTGACGCTTACGACCGTTCCCAGCCATCCATGTAACCCAACCCTTACCCAATTGAAGGCTTGTTCTTGTTAACTAGATTTTAATAATGTATATGATACTATGACGTATTACTATAATAATTGCGTGTTTATACATATCATACTTAATTTTTGGAAAATTGTACTTTACACAAAAATAGATAAATTTAACTGGTCAATCTGGAATCACTAGGATTTCGTCATACATAAATATTATTGTTTTATAACCAAAAATGCAGATTTGGCAAAACGCCAATCTCTGAGGTAAACATAACGGTCTATGACAAATGCGACATAACTGAACATTTATCTAGTTAAATTAGGGTAACACATGCTTATAAATAACACTCTTCATTGGTTTTTCTATATAGCAGAATAATCACTTCTAGTATTCTGTCTTGACCAAATAATAACATGGTAACCGCGTATCAATGATTGCGAACTAAATCATTTAAATCTGCGTATTGCGAGAAAGTAGACGTTGACTTTCTGTACCATTCTATACAAAATTGTGCGAAAATAACTGTTTGCAATGCAAACGTCGGTTGCCAGAATTTGGATGAAACAGCAGATATTATACGTATAATGTTTTATAAACTTAAGGGGTGTTGCTGCAGTTTTGCTGCTTTTTTTCTATCTAATAACTTTTGCTCAAAATTTATATTCAAGTACTACATACAAATACTATATGAAAAATGAAATAAAAACATAGGGTCACCGGTCTTGTTTTGATTTTATTCACCATTATATAACACGTACTTTTTCATTAAAACTGAAAAATCTCTAATTCCATAAAAATGATTAATAACCTATGAAATTGGCAACATATTGATATTATATAAGCTGATATATATCATATACCATTTAATTAAACCACAAACTACCAAAAAATGGAGAACACAAGTTAAATTTTAAGAAATTTTAATTTTTATAATTTTTATGTCACCCAAAAAAACGTATTTTTTTTTACTATTTTAACACAAAAATGGAATTTAAAAAAGTTCTATCTAATAACTTTTTACGAAACTGCTCAAAAATGTTCATCTACGTATTGTTATCATAAAACAAAATAAAAAAGGGGGGTCACCGCACTTTTAACAGAGATTTTTTTTGTTTAACTATCCCTACCGTCTATGTCAAATTTCTTAAAATACAGCAATTAGGCAAAACCTAAGTACCGGTACATAGACTGTTAGAGATATGCATAAACATTATAGATTGTTTACAATCTTTATTGGGATCACAACGGCTTACTAAAACACAACACTAATACAATATTTAATCACAAACATAAGACCATACAGTATCAAACTCGACCTTAATCATCCATAACAGGGACATGTTGACAGATTTCGGCATGTTTTGAAGTTTGTGATTAAATGCTTTAAATTGATTAATGTAAACAACAGGACTAAAGAGCCCCAGCAAAAAAACAAGAGTGAAATAAAAGAAAGAAAAAAAGAATAAAAAAAAGTTAACCGCACCTCGGATCGAACCACTGAGAACCTATTATGAACCTACTCGGTCATAAATGTGTGATGATTCTGATAACAAAACTATTGGGTTGTGATAATAGCATCGGTGTTGCCATACATATATCCTCGGTTAAATAAACTGCCGCAACACCCCTTAACTCGTTAATTATGTCCTGGACACTTGTATTGAGGGTTTAGTTTCAGTTGAAGGTTGTCGATCGTTTACAGGAAAAGGGAATACGATGTAAAATGATAAATGACAAAATTTGCCCAACTCAAATCCTGCGCAGGTAGTTGGTATTATCCTTTAAGTAGAAACAAACTTTTATTTTTATATCATAACTCACATTATGTATTATTGAGTGTAATTATCAGCTGACTAAAAGTTTATTATCAAGCATCAAGTTTTTTTGCATGTGGATGTCTTCAATGTCTTGTTTATCACCCGTTACAGGTAAGCGGTATTACGTCACATAATCGCGATATTGTGATAAAACTGAGGATGCATCTGACAGATCAAATTCGTGGAACAATACGAAATATACTAGCCACCAGTTATAACTGCTACTGTTTATATATTTCTAAATCGTGTAACACCGATTACACTCAGAATTGAAATTATTTCAAAAGCACAATAAGTAGTTCAAATATACGCAAAAAAAAGAAAGTTCAGCTCTTTGCCTCTGTATGATTATGTTACTTTAATTAAATATTTGGTTACGATGTATAAGTTCTCGTCCTGACGTTTATGACGGCAACGAAAAATGTTTTTTGTTATCGATTTCTTTTATTTGATGAATTACCGATTTTTATGTTTTAATTTTAACGAAGGCTGTTACGAAAATCCTCGTTGAAGTGGGAAACAACTTTTATATATTTTAAAAAGGGTTAATAAAATATATTTGGTCCACCTTTTATTTCTTCGGATGTTACTGGAAAATTATACTTTTTGGCCTTATCTTAAATGTTTATGTTTGTGTATTTCATGTTCGGGTGAGACTGAAATAAAAAGCATATATCAATCGTAAGTGCACATATGTTTTAGTTTACGAATACCGCTGTGTTTTTATCCATGAAGCTTTAGTTCTAGTATAAACGAAAACATGTTCATGAAATTAGAAATCGAAAGAAATCGTGGCAAAAGCATTGTTTTCGTTGCCTTGCCATGCGTTGGCTTCAGATAGATTTATACGGTGGCATACTTCTGAATAAGCTAACCAGTTATTTTTCCTGAAAGTAGTATCTTGTTATAGGACTCAAAGTTAATTGAATGCCTACTAGTTCATAATTTAGTCTTGTTGTTTTTCAAGACTGTAAGAAGTAATTGCCTCCATCAGACACAGGGCGATTGCTCTGCCCTTCCATTCGTTCACCCGATGAAGTAAGCTAGTTGTGACGGCTTCGTCGCGCGCCAAAACGGCATACTACAGCATTAGATACGTACGATTGTACGGCTTTTATCATTAACAGTCGCTTATACCTGTATTTGACCGAGATTTGTTTTGGATTTGGAATGAGTTTACAGTTAAAATAACTAGCTACCAAACTTCAACCCTTGTGTCGTTACTCATTCGGCGCTTACAACCAGACCATTCACAGCAAACCATATCTCCCAAACCTGGCCTAATTGAGCTTGTTCTGGGTAACGAGATTTAAATAAATTATATGATACCATGACATATTACTATATTAATTACCCGGTTGATATATATCATACTTAATTGCATGCTAAGGGTATATTACAAGGGTTATTGATACATTTGACTAGTCAATCTGGAAACTCAAGGATAACGTCATACAGAAATATATGTTTAATAACAAAAACATGTTTATTATGACAAAACAAATCTCTGATGTTAAAATAACGGTCTGTTACGAATACACGTCTTTTTTGGATATTACTTAACATGTATGTGATATAACAAGGATTGTATTTCCATGCGATACCTTTCTGGTATCTTCCGTCTAAGCATCTTTGACAATAAAATCATTTGGCGGCAAGAACAGAAGCATACCTGCATATTCTTATTGACTTTAATAATAAAGCATTTATATATGAAAATACAAAATAAATACAATTATAAATTACAATTATTGATACATTAAGTTGCTATGTCTGTGTTGTTATGTAGAACGTCTTGTAACCGCGCCCTGAAGAAATTTGTTGTCCAATAAATTTAATGACCAGACACATATAATAATTCATGTGTCCATTACCTCTGATTTCATTATTCTGAAACCTGTTAACTGTCCACGGCAGCATTCTGTTAGAATACACTTTGGAAAAATGTAGCACACAAGGTAACAATGAAAACGTGCAGCTTGCATTTTTTTGCATTGTTCCACTAGGTGTGTTTGTAGATTGGTTACAATAATTGCGCGATATTTTCCTAGCAAAATCATGCAAACAGCATGTTATTGCCAAGAAGCTTATTGTAAGTTTCGGGAATAAATGGTGATTACATATGTTTCGGAGAAATATGATGTTCATTTGATTATGGTACAGTCCACTGCTTATATATATGTGTATTTATCACGTCTGCAGCTAACATGTAAGTCTTCAAATAATTACAGATTTATATCAATGTATGGATTGCGTTGTGAAATGCAAACAAATTAAAGAAACAAAAGAACTCAGTTCTTTTTCGCATACGCTAAACATAAAGTTTACTGGAATCATGCCGGATCTACATGGCGATTGAGCGGATTGAGAATGATAAAGAACTAAACCATTTAAGTCCAAGTATTGCGAGAAAGTGGATGTTATATAATTAAACATTTTGTTTTAACTCCTATTAATGACTTCTAGACCGTTCTATACAAAGTTATGCGGAAATGACAATGATAATTTGAATTGCAAATTTCGGTTGCCAGAATTTAAGATTAAACAGCAGATAATATATGTATAATGTTTTATAAATAAAACTCTTTCATTATATCCTGTACACTTTATATTTGTACATCTCGTCTTGAGGGTTGCAGTTTAGTTGGAGGTTGTCAATCGTTTACATGAAAAGTGAACACGAAATAAAATGATAAATGACAAATTAACATAACTTAAATCCTGCATAGGTGGTTGTCATAATCCTTAAAATGAAAAACAAACTTCTCCTTTCATAGCATAAATTCGTGTTATGTATTATTTAGTGCAAATATAATCTGAGTCTAAGATTATTATCATGCTTATCGTTTCTGACATGGGGAAACATACGTCAGGTCTTGCATATCACCTGTCACTCACAGGTAATGTGATATTCCGTCACACGATATCGTGATGAAACTGAGGATGTATTTGACAGATCATTTTAATGGAACCACCCTTTTTTGCATCATATATTAGCCACAATTTATAAGTGTCACTGTTTATATATTTCTCAATTATTTTACATGGTTACCCTGATAATTGAAATTATAACACAATCACAATAATTGGTTTAAATATACGCAAACAAAATGAATGTTTAGCTATTTGTATCAGTATGATAATGCTACATTCATCGAATATATTGTTCCGATCTTTGGTCCTCATCCTGACGTTAGAGTCGGCTAAGGCTGAAGTTTTAATCAATTTCTTTTATATGATGAATTAAAGGTATGGATGTATTAATTATAACGAAACCCTAATCCTAGATAAGGCAGATGGCTCTCCGAAAAATCCTTATTGAAGTGGGAAAAAACTTATATTTATATTTTTTAAGATTAATAAAAAACATTTCGTCGACCTTTAATGTACTCAAATATTGGTGGAAACAAAGAACACTTTTTTTTCATAATCTTTAATATTTATCTTTGTGTAATTTATTTATGCACAGGTAGACCTCAAAACATATCAACTAGACATCTTAAGTGCACAGATATTTTGGTTTACGAAAACCGCTGTGTTTTAATAATGTTCCCTGGCTCTAGTATTTTCCAATACCTGTAATTGAAATTCCAGATGGTCATCGTGCCAAGAGCATGTTCTCCTCGGGTTGACTGGCCGTGAGTTGGCTCCAGATAGAAGCATGTTATTAATAGAACACATACATCCAGTTTGCAGAAAGGTTGTAACTTGTGCATGAATAATGCTTGTTTGAAGATTTATCAGATGTTTTAAATGTGCTAACTACGTAATAAACTTTTTAATTTGGATATTGAGTGTGCACAGTTCATTACATTATTTGCAGGCCGAAGAAGCAAAACTTGTCTTCAACATAACACTGAAGAACGTAGCTACTTCAACGCTATCTGTAGTAAGCCAACTCACTTATGTTATTTATAGTTATCTAACAGCTCACGTTTTTCTTCAAATCATTTGTTCAAGAAAAAAAAAATGGAAAAAAAACTGTTCACAATTTTTTTAAACATTTTTTGTTTGTAATTTTCTTGCAAAGTATCTGGTTACCAAATGCAGAAAAGTATGCAACCATAATTTTGTGAAATGTGAGAATATTTTAAGAAATTAAGGTATGTATGAAAATGTGGAATTTTTCATGAAAATTGTCTTGTGATCTTATGTAGAGTAACACTCCTAAATATATACTGTCCTTTCAATAATGAAATGCTGATATTTTTGTAAAAATATAGAGGAATAATGAAACTTCAAAAATATTATCGGGAGAGAAATATTTTTTCCGCCAGTCGTTTCTCTTATGTTAACGACCTAATGCCTATACAATACAAGGCAATACAAAAGATATGACATTAAACATGAAAGTATGACTGAATGTGTGGTCACCGCCTCGGAACTGTATCAGCGTCAAACACACACAATAAGATTGTGTGAATCAATTATTTAACACTTTTGTCAAAGCATTGTGCAAATATGGATCTGGTTACTAAATTTATGCTTATTTATTATTTTATATTGTTTTATGCGTCAATCGATTTTTGCTTATTCTTAACCCCCAAACAACATGAAGTTGTTTGCATTGTGCGCATACCGGTAAACACATCAATAAACCTGTAAATAGCTGTAATTAGTGGTCAGTCACTGCTCACGTGAATTTTTTAATGTAAATTGTGTTGAATTAATAATATATCGCTGAATTTAAACGATGTACAATGCACTTCGTAAACGACCATCGAAAAAATGTGGACAGCTTATTAAAATCAGAAGTATTAAATTATTTAACTAAGGCGCTGTTAATGAACAGATTTAGTTTGAGGACCTACTTTTTTTCTAAATACTTCCACCAAAAACTAATACATTCTTCTTAAATGGGATAAAATATACTATAGTCCGCAAAATGTGAATTGTGCTAGAAATTGTGGGCGTCTGTTTGAATTGCTTATTCTGAATTTGGTCATGTTAAACCTTAATGGAGACTTTAAACTTAAGTGTAAACCTAGATGGGACCCACTGTTTAGCGCTCGCTGCTCAACACATACATGCAAACGTGCGAATAATATTTCTTTCTTTCAAGAACCTTCATCAGTATATGACAAATGTTAAATTAAAGTAATTGTCTATACTAAGAGAGAAGGGCATTTTTAAATCTGATGAAACGAACAAGAAATTAACCCGTGTTGAAGTTAGCTGTGTCACAAAACAACGTCTGTCCTTTGTTTCTGAATACTATGAAACTTGAAACTTGAAACTTGCTTATTTGATGAAACGCCTATTTATATAATTATGTTCAATGGCGTTGTACAAAACATATAAATATACATACAATTTATAAATAAAATTAGAGTGATTGATACTTTTATGCAGCATTAATTAAGGGATTAATAATCTAAAAATGTGTGATATAAATACAAATAAAAATGCTGTAAGAAACTTAAGCAATAAAACAATACAGGCTACGATATTAAAACACAGGAAAAATAAAATATTATGTAATTAATTGAAATAACTAGGGTTAAGACAGTAATTATAATGATATTATTAGCAAAGTTTTGGCAACATAAAGACACTTTTTTCATGAACTGAAAGGATACGTGAAAGGATATTTCTGCACTCTGGCTGTCGGATCCCACAGCTACCGGTCACCCGTCACCCTTACGGACACTTCTTTTGGGTTTTAACCTTATTTGAACTATTGTGACTACAAGTCACAAATAGACTGACCAAGTGTGACTACAAGACACAACTTGAAGGTTAAAATTTCAGTGTGACTATAAGACACACCCAGAGGGGCCAAGCGTGACTAAAAGACCGCTGTATGATGTCATTCAATCATTGAGCAAAGAAGCCCTTATGATTTTTGGTTACCAGTCACTTGTACAATAAATATCCTTTTCGAGCAAAGAAGCCCGCACAATTCTTTAATTTCTTGGTCCTCCGAGTCATGGTTGTAGGACAAATAAGCCCGTACGACTGAGTCTCGATTTGTTTTGAAATCACAGGTATTTAAAATAGGTTGTAAAAGTCTCTGAAGAGAAATGTTTTTAAATTCCTTTTAGAAATGTCTATTGAGACAGAAGTCCGAATGCTTGATGGTAGGTCATTCCACAGTTTCGGACCAACAACTCCGAAACTTCTGTCCATGTACTATGCACTTATCAGCATTTATATAAACAAATTCCACACACTCTAAGCAATTTATTTCAGCAAATGTTATTATAAGCTGGGTCTTCGAAACTTATCAGGCTGATCGTTGTTTACATGGTTCAAACATACTGTAGGGTCTTGCCAATCAACCGTAACTCACAGGTGAGCGGTATGACGTCACGTTATCGCTATATTGTGATGGAAGTATGAGCATGATTGAAACGTATCCAATTTTAATGTAGCCACGTTCAGAAGAAACTTTAGCTATCGAAGCTCCTATATTGTACATAGTATAGAACAGAGTTTTCGCTAAGAACAGACTTCTTTAAACAAAAAAAAAACAACATAAAAGCGGAAAGTGTGATACTGCACAGTCTTTTCTGGGACGACACTTTACGAACATGCATTAAGCATACATTTCCCAGAACGAGGTTCAAATGAACACTTTTGGAGGGAGGGGGGGGGGCGATGCCAAGTGTTTGGTGTTTATGACAAGTGACATATGAACCAAGGTCTGTCACACGTTGCCCTATAACAAAGAGTGATTTAATTGAGCATGTTCAGGACCGAGTAAATATAGGGGAACATAAATTGAAAAAAATAAATAGATTCTATTGTTAAGGCTTTACTATTAGGAACATAATTGCCACACTATATTTAAAATCGCGTTGCTCAAAGACTGAAACTATTGGCAGCATTCCCGACTTAGTTGATATGCGTATTTTAAGAGGCGATGAAATTATTAACAGAACAAAGTGACCTTCAAGGAATGTACTAGAAACTGTACAATTTAAAATAGTTTTAAATAATGAGTATAACAAGGGAAACCATTAAATGAAAAATGTGCATGCCCTGGAATTCGAACCCGGGGCCTCGAAGAGCTAATGCGCGTCCACTCAACCACGCAGTCTTTTGAACTTGATTGGTAGTTTGAACTATATGTCGGTAATACATGTACACGTTGTTTGTTCAATTATCGATGGAAATCGTTACAAATGCTACATAACTTGTCCTTTTTCGATAAATGACAAGGAATACACGAACACGTATTTTTAACGTGTTTCTTTGTCAGGAGAGTTAGTTTGCTTGTTTGAAGTAAACTGCACACATTCTATTTTAAATCTATTACATGTTTGTCAGGTTGTACAATTGTGAACAAGTCCCTTTAATGTAATATAATATCAATAAAAACTTCTCTGAAGCATTTTTGAAATTTTCTTTTAAACACGCTTTAAATGAATTAAACAGCAAAAATTGATGCAACATACATATAGTAAACATACTGGTTAACCTCAAGTTCTTTATCTAACGATTTTTTCCCTCGAGGTCATATTTCAGTCTACTGTTTACTAAAATAGCAAAGGCTACATATTTTAGAAAACTATCTGTTGCGTAAGAGATAAATACGTCACGATGATGATCAATATATACACATTCACCTCCATCATAGTTGTTTATTGAACCATACTTAGCAATATTGCAAGTAACCTAATAGACCAGGGATAATATGTAAAAATGATGTTTAATATAATCATTTTAACGATTCTTTCCGGCATAGCTGTCGAACATAAGAGTTGAGAAAGCTTTTGAGCGAAAATTATACAGCGGGATTATTAAATTTCAATAGAATTGAGCAAATTGTCTTATATAAGGTAAATGCAAACAAAGGTAAATTCCCACCAATAACAGTTGAATACACGTGAGGATTACCACTTGCATACTTATTTGCATACGGATTAAAATAAAGTAGTGAATACATAACCGATTAAAAGCTTTAGTAGTGTCCGAAGATAGTAGTGATAACCTTTTGCAATGCGTATCATGAACAGAATAATGTACTCATTCACATAATGCAATAACTATTTCATTCAGCTTACGTAAGCGCTCTATACATAGAAACCTAAGCTCCGATTCACTGTGTTCATGTCAATCAAAACGTACAAAGGCGTGTTGAGCTCGCTTCCTTTCGATATTGTTCAATTATTTGTGAAATTATCTTAACTCAACTTAACTCAGTTTATTAGGTAAATAAAGGCATTTGGTCCAAAATACACAGTATTTTGCACAAAACTTAACACATGTTTGTAGATGCGAACACATCATCTTACATATAAAGTAGATCACCGTGTTAAATTGTATTCATAAGATGATACACATACTTACATAATCTCAATATTGTATCAGTATATATTAAGCTCATCAGATTATAAAAGTCATGTACAGTATTTCCACCCAAATTCCAGTTATATAAAATTGTCTACGGACAAAGTCATATTTACTACATTGAAACAAGGCATGATATTCACAATCAATAATATATATATTCTTTTCGTTAAAACAAAAATGACATATTCTCAAAGTATATGCAAAATGTAACTGCCTACCAACTTTACTATTTAAGTTGTTGTATGAGCACCTTAACATGACAAATGCTGTCTTATATTTTAGCGGTATTTCCAACTGCAAATACCAAATCGGTGTTAAGTAGAGACTTATAGTTCTTATAATGGTTACATCTTGATGCATTGCTGATGTCATTGTGCCAATTCTGGGTGACGCCATCAGTTATACGCTGACGTAAATTGTATACAC
>VMBQ01007245.1:13905-55638 GCA_007657795.1 Dreissena rostriformis | reverse complement strand
GTTCAGTATCAATTTGAAGTGAATCCGTGTAGAAATGAAGAAATTATAGTAAAAGGCAATTTTGGGTGGGTGTGGCCTATGTGGGCGGGGCGCCCCAGGGTTGGGAATGGGGCCATGCATGGTTGAGATTGACCGTATTGTCATAAGAGAGGTCCAGTATCAATTTGAAGTGAATCGGTGTAGAAATAAAGAAGTAAATGTAAAATAACCTAAAAAAATGAGTGATAATTTCTGACGCGGCCCCACCCCAACCCCTATAACTTTTGACCCAGGGGTCAGATCAAAATTCCAAATAGTGCAGGGTCGCACATATGCTCTTAGCTACCATGTGTGTAAGTTTCAAGGTTCTAGTGCTAATAGTGTAGAAGGAGGTATTGGCCAGGACGGACGGACGGACAGACAGACGGACAGACGGACGGCGGAGATCACCACAATATCCCCACCTTTTTTCAAAAAGTGTGGGGATAATGACAATAACACAGAATTATAAATAGAATTACATGTATATGTGACTAGTATTTTATATTTAAAATAAGACGAAATGATTCAGCTTGATGTATGTTTTGCAAAAAAGAGTGTAAAACAAACGAACCTTTTTTTCGAAGGGTATGCAAACATGATACTGGATGTGTGACAGAATTATTTGCCGGATGTAACTGCGTAAACGCTTTGCACGTCTTCTTCATAAATTATCCGTCATATTGGGGCTTACTAATACTAATGTATCGATTTATTTAACGTTCCTTTTCACAAAACTGTTTATTAATAGTTGAATCAAACAGCATATAATGTCAAAGCAGAAAAGTCATTATTATATTTACATTATAATTTACTGACTCAAATGAAATGAATGTTATCAACCATCCACAAGAAAGTTGTGAGTGGCATTTTTGTTACGACTGATCTTGCGAATTATATAATTAATGACATATTTAATATGTATATACTTATTTACTTCTTTTTAAGTACCCAATTGTTACATTTGCTTGCATATTTAATGTGTTTAGAAATTTATTATGTTCTCTATAAGATTCTATATGAAATAATTTGTAATTTGTTTTGACAAGAAATATGGTGTATATGAAATAATTTGTACGGTGCCCATTGGGTTGCCATCAACCACATCACCCCTTTTTACGATGACAATGCAATTTTATTCACTGTATATATCTTCATCTAAAGTCTATATTTATATACATATGGACGAATGGAATGCTATGTTTTACAACACTGTATTAATTTTAATCGCAGGTCAACAACATCAAAGACGGCGCAAGTGCAGTAGATTTATCCAGCGTCCTTGGCGATCTTTCTGAAGTCACCAAGAACACTGACCTTTACCAGGGTGACATTGACACCACCATTAATATGATGGACACTGTCGTGGACATAATGGTCGAGCAGCCTATCCCAGACCCGGGAACCAAGGTTAGTGCAGCTGTTATCCGGCGAACGAATGCGTTTATTTTTATCAACCGCTGCATAGGTGGTTTTATAGGCAGTTTTCGACCCTACTGTCGTTCGAATTTACATCTCTGGCGGAATAACGTTTCGAATTACTTGCACAAAATTAAATGGTTGTACACGCATTTACATCAAAAGAAAATAGAAACATATGATAAATAGTTTGTGGTTAAAAGACAAGGACACTATTTTGGAACATATGTTATTGTAATTACATAGATCGAATAATATATCTCTTTGCACATTCAAAATAGTCCATCAATAAAATCGGATTTAAAAAGAACATTTGTTTTTAAATTTAATTAAAGATTTGTCGGTATGAGCATTGAACTGACATGCATAATTCTTACCAATTAATGAGTTAAAACATTTAATTCTTTATATGATGTTTTCAGTGGGATTTCCTAACCATTGCTAGCAATCTTATAGATGTGCGAAACCAACCATCTTGGCAGACACGAATAGAACGGGTGAGAAAACTAAAAAAATACTCGAATAATGTAATGAACGGTACAAGGAAATAAGATTAAACATTGATTCATTATTGTATGCAATACAAAAAATGCCCATGAAAAACTGCTTTTATTTATTAAAAATGGTCATAGAAAATATGTATTTGTTGAAAATATGTATTTTGTTGCAAATGATTACTTTTATTGAATATGCTTCACTTATGATAGTGTCTTCATTGTTTGTTTATTTAATCTACAGAACATTTCAAAGTTAAATATTATATAAGAATACTATTGAAACTTGGATTTTACTTTGATTTCAGAAACAATTGGGCGCTATCGACGTTCCAGAGCTGGTGGAACAATTTTTAGAGCAGAAGTTTGACCAACTTAAAGACGGCGAGGTGCAGACATTCCCTGTGAAAAACATATGTAATGCACATTCATCATTGTAAAATTAGTATTTCATTTCTAATTGGTTGTGAGGATATAAGTTATACTGTAATATATTTTATATTTGCGCCCCACGAAACGGGATACATTATACCTATTATACCTTGTAATTGTACGACTGTATGTATACTAAACACATCTTTAATTGCTGGATGGAATTCGCTCCAACGATGACACCTGAATGATTGTAAGGTGATGCTGATCTGTAAGGAATGAATTTCGGCGGAGACCAGTTTTGGCAGAAGTATGGTCTCTTGTCTTTTTCCACTATAGTAGATATACAATCCCTGATATGTGTGTACTAACTCCATCTTTCGCTCAAAAGTTCACAGCTGTAGAACCCGCATGAACATTTGACTGTAAATGAAGACATTTTGACTGCAGACAATTTTTAAAGAATAATTGAACTCTGTTATAGGTATAAAGGATAATTTTCTTTTGGTCTGTGTGTGTGTGCGTGTGGGTGGAAGCAGTGGCTCTTTAACGAACTCTTTAACCTGTGTACAAGCATGTTTCGTGGGCGATTCAGTGTCTGTTACACATCTTGTTATATATAAAGCATGTTAGAAGTTCAGCGCGCTACCAGCTTGCTTTCCATTTAAGAAGTATGTACATCATGTTAAAAGCAAGCGCAAACACTCTTAAACATTTCTTCAAAGCCTTATTAGCATAGTGTGCTTTAATTTATTCCTTTCTTGTCGCAGATGTCAACATGGGGCAAGTGAAGAGGACGAACTACCAGTTTCCAGACAAAACTAGCGACACACTCCCGGATTGGCTGAGGGCGACCGAGACGGGCATCAAGATTCCGGCAGAGGCTTTCAAAGGTCAATGACTTGGTTGTAGCATTTCAATGTTAACTGAAGATGAAATATTCCCCCAAAACACTTGTTAAAAATTATACTGAACTTAATTTTATTATTTTGCGTTATGTAGAAGACTATATTAGAAAGAATCGTCAATGTAAAAGACTAACGATTGTCTTTTCGGAATATTTTTTTCGTAAGTGTTCAATATTAACTTTATATAAATATTTATAATTGCGGAAGTATTATCGTTGTAACTTTGGTAATTTCCCTAAAACAACTCCATATAAACGAAATTACAAATTGTTGGACAAGATATTTGTGATATTGGTATTTATAAAGGGTGTTGGGCAGCATTAGTAATGGTGGGGCCTGTTTCTTATGAAATATACGGAAACGGTGCTGTTTTATTATTAATCTTAGAATCTTGTATTTTAATTACAGGTCTTCCGTCTGTGCACTATGCCAGTTCTTTCTACAGAAACATTACACCAATACTCGTCAAGAAACTGCGAACAAATGGGTTTGTGAATTATATGTTTGATTTGTGTGAATATGCACCCATTTTAGCATACATTTCAATGTTACATATTTTAGTCATCTATGTCATACGGCAAAACATAGATCTGCAGCAACAAACACGCTGACTTGATATAACAAGGATGCAATGAACCAACTAAAGATACCTTTATTTTTTTACAAATAATCAAAAATGCGATAATTTCGAAACAAAAATCACTTTAATAGTGTGATTGCAGCTTGAATTCTCATTAACAGTCAACCGTTATAAAGCGTCGCAGCAAGTTTTATTAAGCGCTTTGTTTGTAATTTGATGTGTGTTGGACCGTGATATTCCCTTTTTTCAATTGCATTATAAAATATAGGACCTCGCGTTGCTAAGAGATCTCTTTTGCTGTTTCTAGAGAATACCTCATCGATTATGTTCATATTGCAGTGTGGAGGAAAATATCAAAAACACCATGGACATCAACAGTGACATTGTGGCCTTTCAAATAAAAGAGGATGTATCTGTAATTGACCCGCCTGCTGAAATAACGTTCCAGCATTTCGATGTAAGTAAAGGTTTAAATAAAGATATTGATTACTGCATGTAACATTATATAATTTACACGTTGCGTGTCATGTTTTATATTGTGATGTATAGACATATATATGTGGTACCAACACGTTTTGTTTCAACTTTTCAGAGCAATTACTCGAATCCAATTTGCTGTTATTGGAATTTTACTGCTGGGTACGTAAGAATCAGATTGATGTCAATTATCAAAGCAAATGTTTAAATCAGATTTCCATTCCTATGAAATATCTTTGCCGTGTTTGCACAAACACTTTATTTATTTTTTAACAATTATTCAGAGTAAAATATATATTATCGAGAGGGTTGTAGTTTAACACGTAGTATTGAATATTAGTAAGTGATCTTAAGTTCGTTTGAACAAATATTAAATTCAAGAAAACATACAATATTCGATATATGCGCAGGACCAATTTAATATGGATTTTTGTAAGCGAACTTATAAATAAAGGCAAAAACATTATTCTTTCAGTAAATATAATTGGACATGCCATCGTTATAATATAATTTGAATAAAAATGACCGTTGCCTTCGTCAATATGTGTTGCAATTGTTTTGTATGCTTGCTTGAACACATCATTTATGCAAGAAATGTCTTAAACGTCATGTATACAAATTTAATATTCAATAAATAGTGTTATACTTAAAACCTCTGTTGTAAGTTTGCATTCCTTAAAACACAAACATTTGCGCAATTATAATGTAACTGCTATATATAATCATCGCCAATAATCTAGGTCAATGCCCATCTTAGACAGCTACGACAAACAAATACAATTATATTAACCACTGCAGGATGTTTGTGAGGGACGGTTGCAAGCTTGTATCAACCTCCGCTGAGAAGACAGTCTGTGCATGCAGTCACTTCACAAACTTTGCCATTCTAATGAGTCCCGGAAGAGCGGTAGGTATCTTGTCATGACTTGTGGTTGGTTTGTTTCTCAAAGTGTTGATAACTAAGGAGCACCTGCTCAGGTTTATTTGTTTCTGTACTTTCGATTTACTAGTATATAGGTTTAAGATTTCAGCTGGTATATATGCAGCGGTTTAGTTCAAGAATAAACAATTTAGTTAATTTAACGGAAAATTATAACGTTTGTCACAAATGCATTTAATTATGTTGAAGTTGGAAATAGATTGCGAATGCAATATATACTTTATTTTGCGCTTGGTAAAAGCGTAGTGTTCATACTCTGATAGGCATCATCAGAAATCGCATACACAGAAATAATACAAATAATAGTTGCCAAACCATTATTATTTGTCTGAAAAAGCGATTGTTATATTGTGGTCGACAAGATGTCTATTTGAAAACGATGTGTTTTCAATGTCTTAATGCTTACCTATTTTAGAGGAGGTTAAAGCTATAAATGAGGGGATAGACACAAGTTTTGTACTATTATTGGGGCTAAATTCGCTGGCACCAGCGAATATTGCACATATAAAAAGTAGGTAAATATTTGCTTAAGACACCGTTTGCTTTTCTACATTAGTATAAGAGGAGGGGGCTTTAAACAATAAGTAGAATACATTAAAGATATACACTTTCCTTTGCGTATGCCATATTTCAGACGATACGAAGGCTCTGAGCTAGCTTTTTCTATAGGAGAAGAGGGCTTTAAACAATAATTAGAATAAATTANGCTATTAAAATTAGATATACATGTTTTTTGGGGTAAATAATCAATCACCAAAACAAATTGATCAACTAGTCTCTGAAACGTATAATAAAAAGAACTGGACTAAGTAAATCCTTAGATTTATAGCATCATTAGATATTGTCACTGACACTATTCTACGCTGTCAATTAGGAGCAGCACTTTGCACCTTTTGTGATCTTAGATCTTCCCCTAATACAGGTTGGGTGTACGGTTATCTCGGCGCTGTTACACTACTTCTACCTGGTTGTATTCTTCACCATGCTCGCCTATGGCATCGAGATCGCCATCTCCGTCATCTACGTCTTCGCTACGGAATCACGGCTCAAGTGGTTGCTGCCAGTCGCATGGGGTACGTGGTAAAATAAATAGAGGATATTTGTTGGATTTGGTGGAATATCCTTTTTTCACGGGTGATCATAGAAAATATATTTTTCTATGATCACGGGTGAATTAATATCGATATTCCACTGAATCCAACACATTTTCTTTTTATTTGTTATTTTATGCTTACAAATGTTTATTTTTGTATTTTATACCAAAATAGTTCCAGTAAAACAATGAAAATTATCGATATTTTTCACTGTTAATTTTCACTGTTTGAAACAGTGAATTATGAGTTTGAATTCACGGATGTTTCTCTATAAACCACCTGAAAGCATACAACAGACAGTTTCCTTTTTTTAAGACAGTGCAGTTTTTGTAGTCGTAACTCTTGATGAATGAGCTTAAATGGTTAATTCTAATTTCACGGGTTATGCATATATGCTAGCACAATAAGAGGAAGTTCTAACCAAATAATAAATAGTTCAAGGAAAGCTTATATATAATGTGGACCAAAAGCTGCTTAAAATCCACAGTATAACATCTATTCGGGTTGTGTTTGTCATCTGAATGCTGGATCGATAGTGTATAGCTTTTTATACTCCACTAAGTTAAAAAAGGTTAAACTGTACGGGAATTTAATTCCTATAATACTTTTCATGTTTTGGTTTTACTGGATATTAAGAAGTTATCTGTAAGATGAAAATGACATTCAAGAGATGTTAATACAATGTGTTTACTTAAAGAATATTGCCTTGTTCTTGTTTAAGGTTCTCCAGTCATCATTGTTGCCGTGTCTCTAGGTGTTACGAAAACAGAAGGATATGGAAACGATGAATTGTGAGTTCATTTAAGGGTTGCTTCCTGTTTCTGCTGTGTTATAATTAAAACGTTGTATTTATTGTATTGAACATTTTTTATTTTATAAAAAAGTACCGAGCAGCAAACAAACCCACCATCCAACAAAAAGAATTGGGCGTAAAATAAACATACAAATATAACCTATAATAGTTTTCTATTCTGTAATATGATTTCCTTTGTTCAAGATATATATTTCTAATACCTTAATGCACAGATTGTTTGTTTTTCACTACAAATATAACCAACACAATGGTTGCTAACGAATATATATTTGGCATTCTACAATAGTATTCTATTCTGTAATATAATTGTATTTGTTCAACATAGATATTGTCAATACCTTAATAAACCGATTTTTGTTTTATCAGTTGCTGGTTATCAGTTAAGGATGGCGTTCTATGGGCGTTTGTTGGACCAGCACTATTAATTATTCTAGTAAGTGCCATTTCAAAATGTAGTAGTAGTATTTAGATAATTGTTGACCATGGTAAGCTAGTTGAATTTATAATTTTATTTGTCCATCAAATTAGTTTTTGTTTGAATATGTATGTTTTCAATTATATTATGGATTTAATAAATAAAGAACTGGCATTGACAAGGTTACGGTCAGGCAATAAATGACATGACTAGGAAGACATACTCCTTTTTTTTTCCTACAATGACCGCAACGCAACGTCTTTATATGTACGCAAATATCTCTGTTCTTGTTTTCTTGCTGTTCATATATATTGATAATTATGTAATTTAATGCGGAAGTACACGAATGCTGGCTAACAACATAAAGTAATATTTGTTTTTCAGATAAACACTGTTATTGTCATAACCGTTATACATAAGATGTTCAAATTATCAGCGATGATGACGAAATCAGATGAGGAAAAGGCCAGGTAAGAAACAATTACGAAAATTCTGAAATGGAGAAGAGTTTTTTTTTCAACATTGTGTTATAGTCAATTTTAAATCTGTTCCTTTGTGGTATACATGTTATATTCGTGCGTTGTTTAAATATAAATAATTGTATGTATGAGAAGAATCATTTTGATTAAATGATATAATAAGTTTAAATATATGTGTTTTAAACAGACTGAATAGTTCTTTTATGCAAATAAGCTGTTTAAAGTATGGGTGAAGTTTAGATTTAAATAGGTGTGCGTTTATAGTTTAATTATATAATTTTTAGTTATTGTTGTTGTCATGTTTGCTACTGGTATTCACGTTTGAAATGTATTTATCTCATTAACAATATATGCGTTAAGGAGGATGTTTCCTTTCAGTCCTACTTGGCATAAGTATATCTTTACCAAAACCATATATAAACCATTTAATTGCAGACGTGTCGTAACAAGTGCAATTGCACATTTAATTAAATCGTTTGCAATTTAAATTCACTATCGGCATAAAACGATATATGTTTGTTATCTTAATTCTCGTAAATATTTCAGACTTGGTGTAAGAAGTATATGCGTGTTATTGCCGATACTAGGGATTACCTGGGTGTTTGGAGTGTTCTCCGTCAACGAAGCAACCGTTGCCTTTCAATATATCTTTGCAGTATGCAATGCACTACAGGTACGTTACCATTGTATAAGTCTATAAATACTCCATGCATCATATTGGATATATTGAATTGTGTCAAACTATAAGTTAGAGCAAATAAAATTGAGTTGAATCCCCAATCACCGGCCTGTTATGGCATATGAATACAATAAAAACATGGTATATCAAGTATATAACATATCCATAAAGTATTAAAGTGTTGTTTAGTTACTTTAAGTGTAACAACCTTTTTCTGGTATTGGCTGCGTTTAATATATATTACCTTACACGGATATTAAAGAATAAAAACGTTCAAATTAACTCAATACACATTCAATGATCTCATGAAACTATACTCATAATATGCATGCGCTGGTTATTTACCAATTTTATTTTGTCATGTGCGTAAAGTGTTAGCAACAGAAAAATAATACTTAAATTAATATGTAAAAAATGTCCGTAATGCGTAGGCGGACTTGAAGCGATTTCAAAATCTCAAAAATAATTTATAGTAAGTCATAAATTGATAATATAAATACAGACACAATTGCTTGTAGCAAACCCAAATCTCTTAAATGAAGACATGCTTTGAAGCCGATTTCAAATGACTGTCAATCCTTGTTTAAAACCCACAGGGGTTTGAATTGGCGGTTCAACGGCTTTGTCACTAGATAACATCAATTCATTTNTATAGTAAGTCATAAATTGATAAAATAAATAAAGACACAATAGCTTGTAGCAAACCTTAATCTCTAAAATGTATACATGCTTTGAAGCCGATTTCAAATGACTGTCAATCCTTGCTTAAAACCCACAAGGGTTTAAATTGGCGGTTCAACGGCTTTGTCACTAGATAACATCAATTCATTTGTTAAAGTGAAACATGTTGCGTTGAAAATAATTTCCTGTATTGTAAAGAAAATTAATTGGCCACTTTCCCTACATAAAATATGCATGTTAATACANTCATATGTTAAAGTGAAACATGTTGCGTTGAATATAATTTCCTGTATTGTAAAGAAAATTAATTGGCCATTTTCCTTACATATCATATGCATGGTTATACATTTTGCTCCTGATTTTGTTTCAGAATATTCATTTTGACTATATTTGGCAGATACACTGTATATAAAGTTGGTTATTAATATTTCCAGGGTGTGCTGATTTTCGTTTTCCACTGTGTATTCAACAAACAGGTAAGAATTTGGTGTATTATGCAGATTTTAATCAAAATGCTCTTTAAATGCTTATCATCAAGAATTTTGTCAACCTGTGTTTTAATTTTCGTAATAATAATAATAATAATAATAATAATAATAATAATAATAATAATTATAATAATAATAATAATTGAATATGGAAATTAAATTTAGCTAAATAAGATGGATTTCTAGCATACCATCGATGTTAAATCCCGTTAAGTCTCAACGTAAAATCTTAAAATAAATTAAGGTAAGAATAATATATTAATTTAGCCAATCAATGTGCAGTTTAAACAAACAAGATTTGTTTTATTTTCAGCTAAGACAAGGTCTAAAGCAGCGGAACGTACGCAAAAAGACACTGGACTCCATTGAGAATGCTTTCAAAAAACAGCAGTCGACGGTAAGACCATTTCAGTGTAGTTATTTAAGAGATAATAATCTGCTATTTATTTTGATACTAAATCTTCGACATTCAAGCGTACATATGCGTACGAATACGATAATTCTAATACGATCAATATGTCTAAAAACATTAAAGAAATATAGAAATGGTATATTTGAAAGGATTTTGCAATGAACAATGTGATAACGTCTTCGAAACTATTTTAAGGCAAGGCTCTGCTTTATATTATTAATTTAATTGTAAAATAACGCACATGCATTTTCCTTCTTTGTCTTTATAACGTAAGCCATGTGTTATGTATAATTTAACGAAACACACAAGCTATTGAACTCCTTTCTGTTGTTCATGGATTCATTTAAATTCCCTGCACTTTTTGATAGAAACATATCACATAATGTATCACAAAGTTTATGTTTTAACAGAAAATATCCCCATTCAATATTTGGATAAAAATTAGACTAAATGGTAAAAAAGTTGCATATTCAGAAAAGAAAACAATTTGCAAATAATAGATCTAAAATCATGCTTTAAATATAATAATTTTATTGTTTGTAAAGTAAATGCATACAAATTTAATTGTATGTTTACTTTTTCTTTCTATGTTTGTTGTAGTTATTTTGACGCATGTGTATTTATGTTAGCATTATTGATATTTTTTGACGATGAGCTGTATATACTTAAGTCGCACAATTAAATGTTTATCTGTCTCCAGGGATACACATCTGCGGATCCGAAGTCTACAGGCTACTCCGATGCGTCTGAATCAAGCAGTAAGTTTGTCAAACAAATGACCTTCCATGCAATATGTTATACAATCATTTTATGATAACAATCGTTGTTGAAATCGCCTTGTAATAAAGCTATATTTTACATAGCATCTTAAAGGAATTCGGTCTCTATAAGCACATAATTATGTAGATCAGATGAAACTCTAAATCGGCTAAGCAAACCATATTTCAGGTTTTAAAATGACAAATATGGATACAGACATAATAACAAAACATCATAACAATTATATAACACCGTTTGTATACAATATTCTTGTCCGAAAACAAAACATGGTATGATTAATGTTATATCAACCAAAACTACTATATGCGGAAAATTAGCTGTTCTAGAAATGCATATTCCATTGACCCTATACGTCTCCTTAATGAACAACAAAAACAAAGAATTAAATTGAAAATACAGCTTGTATTTTGGTATCTATGCGTATGACCAGGTGACGCATTTATAACGTAGGACAAAAACAAAAGTGAACAATTCACATTTTAATATAGATCTCATAAAGCATAGCATGAACTATACTGCAGAAAACCCTTTTCACGAAAAATCTTGTCAATATTTTATATCCAAAAACAGTTATACAAAGCCGGATGGCTCTTCCACGAGCATAAATACCGCCAATACAATACCATAAGCGACACCTACTGGAAACACCTCCTTATGCAATGGAGAATAATTTTCCTCTAATTAGCTTCGCTCGAACTATGAACATTATATTTCCAGCCACGAATCCGTTCTTGATGGCCGACCGACAAATGAAGGAGCTTACAAAGAACAAGAAAGGCGGGTCTAATATCTACGACAACAACGTAAACAACCAGAAAGAGGCACCCAACAAGGCAGTGGACTTGGATGATGTCAAGATATCCAATATTCTTCGAGAGTCGGAAGTTATGGCCGGGACGGCAGGGATATCCTCCATACTGGATGTCGATAGTAAACAAGACCGTTCACCAAAGACCCCTGAGGTGAGTTTGCTAAATGCAAATTCTTGGAAGTATTTCCATTTACATCGCGCCTCTTTGCCAATAGCATTATATGTCAAGACTGGCGTTTAATCTGCATAACTGGTAAATGAGATACCATGTGCGATGTGAGATCACACGCATCCCATGATGTTCCTAGAGGCGTATTGGATAAACGCCTCTAGTCTCTCGTGTAACGATATGGTTTTATAGCTTTCCAAACAATCAACTAACTCTTATGTGTGCTTATATTTGTTTTCATACTTGATTGTATTTAAATCAAGTCAAGAGTATCCCAAACAAAAAAAAGTTATGCGATTCTTTCGCATGTCAATCTCATACACGACCTTAATATAAGGGGAATGTAGAACATTAACACTAATTTATGCTATGAGAGGTCACGAGTTTAAGGGCTAATGCGAGCTATAACTGATACCAAGCGCAGGGATATCGTTCAAAATTGGAATGAAATAATATTAAATGCAGATGTTACCAACTTGCATAAAACTGAATTACTATCCATATTTATAACATGTTTTTCAAATGATAAGATAAAAATGACAAATACGTTTGTTTCTTCATGTCTGTAGGCACACAAAAAGTTTGTGTCGTGGTTTCTGGTACGTTCATTTATTTAGTGTGTGCGTGTGAAATACATATGGAAAATGGGTCACCCGTTTGTTTTTTTATTTATTATGTGTGTACCATGTGCATACTCTCAGTTTTCACTCCCCAATACTTGAATACTGAGCTTGGGCTCTTATACGTTGTTGTGACACACCATTATGAATTGCATATACACACGTTGTAGATAGTGTTTGTGTCTATTTCTTCCTTATTATTAATAAATTCTTATATGGTATGATGTAACAAAATATAACACATGCAAATAACGTATTAAACATACTTTGTAGTTATTTGCGAGGTCCAGCCGTTTAGGCAATCATCATTTCTATCGGGTAAATGTTTAAGTTCGGTGACGGCAGAGGCTTTACATTACATATACCCTCACACAAGGTAGAGGACTGAATGTATAGTGATTATCAAATTTATATACGTCACATATTATTTATTAAACTTGAAAAGGGCAATAAAAAATGAATGGAACTACAAGTTTAGACTTTTTCGGAAAGTCTGATTCATAATAAATGGAACTTCAAGTGTAGACTTTATTGAAAAAAAGCGAGACATAATGAATTGAACATAAAGTGTTGACTTAACGTAAACGATAGTATAGGTTGATATGCATGTTAATACTGTGGAGGAGGACCCGTGTAGATACTGATGGTGGCTGTTTATTCTGGTTGACGGTATTTCTTTTTTCTTCTTCTCTGATAGTTAATTACCTTTTCTTGGTGAGGTATCCTACAAACTTCTTCACTTACTGTTGTTAATCCGTTGTATTACATATTGTGCCGGTATATTTCTACGATGGGTTGTTTACCATGTGTGGCAATGCACACGTGGATATGCAGATACATGTTATACATTATTTGTTTGTAGACACCAACGCAATGTTTTTTTAGTTTACACTTGATGTCATGTCATATCAAATTTTAATTAATGATCTTGCAACTCTTTTGTTTTTGTAGAAGTTTAATTAAGTATGGTATAAAATTATTGCTAAATGAGTCAGATCTGTTAAGCATATTCTTTGCATGGACAACACACAATGAATTGGTTTATATTATAAAAACATGTTTTATGATCTTAAAAGTTATGAACTGATATGATTTCATGTATTTTTTTATGTAATTATATGACTGATATAACGTCATTGCATTGTTGGTACGTTACAAACTAATTATTCAATAATAACAATGTTCTAAGAACGTGTCATAATTGTAAGATAATGTTTTTTTACATGTTTATAACATGTCAAACTTGCTATTACACATCTTAACATAAATATGTTTTGTTTCTTCGTGTGAAGTGTAATGAAAACAGTTTTATCTAATAATATCACTTCTAAATTCATTCATGACATGAATAGTATACATACCAAAGGATATGAAACATACCGAAACATATGAACAACAACTTTTTCCGATAATATGAGACCTTTTTTTAGTACGTTATTCTCCGTTTGGTATTTGTTCTCTGTACTAACTATTCGCGTACCATATAAACGTCAGAAAAAAGAAATCGTAGTAATTGTTATATAAATTGTTGCGACATGTCCATATCTCTGTAGGAAGAAAATAGTCTGAGACAGGCGCAGGCGTCTCGAAATATCAGTTCGAGTTACGATCAACTAGATACGAGGACCAGAGATTCACATAAATACATGGACGTGATGGCGCAAACGAAAACATCATCGAAGGAAAGCGGGAGTGATTGGGACAGAAACAAACGACAGAGCACCGATGACGAAAAATTACGACAGCAAGAAAGTGCGAAAGCGAAGAAGATTGAGAAGGAAAAGCAAGAACAAAACGAGAAGCTGAAAAGGGAAAACGATGCGAAACAAAAAGAACGCGTTATCATTCAACGTAAAGAACGCGAGAGTGAAGAGGAGCGTGAACGTCGCGAACGTCAAGGCAAAAGTAACGCGTCCCAGATCCGTATCGGTTATGGACGGCCTGAAGATCCGTATTCCAGTGGGTCCAAGCTGTCTAAGAGTAGCCGATCTAGCCGCTCTGATGATGATTACGAGGTACTTGCGTGTGCTTTTCCCGTCTGTCCGTCTGTTTGGTTGTTGGAACATGTGTTTTGTGATATAAATATAGTAAAGATTTTGTTCACAAATGTGCTATGCATGCAAACTTATTAAGTTCAGTGTACAATCAATATTTGCACATAACTATAAGTTTCATTTATAAAACTTATTACCGTAGATATTGTATTATATGTTTACATCTTTAAGCGTGTACTTATATTTCGCATATTTCAATAAGATCAACAAACAAAATAAAATGCACATATTTTGTTTACATATCGNAGTGAAGAGGAGCGTCAACGTCGCGAACGTCAAGGCAAAAGTAACTTGTCCCAGATCCGTATCGGTTATGGACGGCCTGAAGATCCGTATTCCAGTGGGTCCAAGCTGTCTAAGAATAGCCGATCTAGCCGCTCTGATGATGATTACGAGGTACTTGCGTGTGCTTTTTCCGTCCGTCCGTCTGTTTGTTTGTTGGAACATGTGTTTTGTGAAATAAATATAGTAAAGATTTTGTTCACAAATGTACTATGCATGCAAACTTATTATGTTCAGTGTACAATCAATATTTGCACATAACTTCAAGTTTCATTTATAAAACTTATTACCGTAGATATTGTATTATATGTAAACATCTTTAAGAGTGTACTTATATTTCGCATATTTCAATAAGATCAACAAACAAAACAAAATGCACATATTTTGTTAACATATCGACATATGCTTAATTTTTCTTCTTGACACACTTGAATTACCTTTACGTTGTAACATTTTTCGTATATCAAATGTAATTAAAATCTTGTGTGGAGTTTAACTTGCTATTTGCAATTTCAGTTTATTATAAATTATTATTATGATAATGAATAAAAATGATATGACGTGGTCACTAAGTTAAAGGAAATAATGAAATACTTTTTTAGTTTAAATAATGTAGAGAGATTCAACATGCTGACATCTAAGATAAAGTTTCACATAATTATTTTTAACATGCGTACTGTATATGCAGTGACAAATTCTAAGTAGTAATGTAGGCGATTTTTGCGTCAGTATACTCGACACGTTCCTGTATTTTTATCTTTATTAATATATTCACACATTATACACTCCTGTAGTGAGATCTAACTTCTTCTCAAAGTAGTAAATACTTGTTCATCTTTTTTTATATATCTTTCGTAGTCCAGACTTGTAGAGCACAGATACCGAATGACTTCAGTTTATATGCCATATGTGTCCACATCCTACTATTCCTTGCGTAGGGTAGGTCGTTTTAAACAGACGACATTTCACTTCGACAAAGAACAACTTTATCTTGAATGTAGATACTGAACCCATTTATACCTAGTGGACTCTCCCATCCTTCTAAATTTGATCAATTTATTTCCAAAATTAGGGATGTCTAGTATCTTTATTTCTATATTTAGAATATTTCTTACATTAATTCCTTTAAGCAAACAGCGCAGACCCTGACGAGACGCCGCATCATGCGGCGTCTCATCTGTGTCTACGCTGTTTGCCACGGCCTTTTTTCTAGACGGTAGGCATAAATGGTTTAACTGATGTTTTTAACGCTTATGCACATTTTGGACATCATGTCAGATTTAATTATTTCTATACAATAAACGCCCACACTTATTATTTCAATATCCGAATGTAAATCATTGTATTTTGTAGTTTGATTCCCTCTGTGTTAATATGCCTATGCATATACCAAGGATGTTAAATCAATAAATGGCACATATTCATGCAGGAACTATAAGTTTGGCAAATTTTCACTCGTTCGATCAATAATTTGAAGAAGTTTAGTTGTTCCTAATGGTAAACGGATATCGAAGTGAAATGTCATTTTGAATAGACGTGACGTGGTCTGATACCCTTAACAAAAAGAACTGACCTTTTTCTGGGTTTGTGCTGCGATTGACCTATGGAAGTTTGAGAATTAACTTTATTATTTTGTTGTGCAAAGAAATACACTGATGTTGATATTCATACATTGTTGTCAACCAATCGTCTTTATTTTCTGCGAGTGTGTGTGTGTGTGTTGTTTTTGTGTGTTGTTTTTGTCACATGATATAATCGCTTATGAGTTTGTATAAGATTGTGTCAGGTTGCTTTAATATAATGTCAAATTGTTTAAAAGTAAAATAAATAAAAACACACATGAATCTTTAAGAACAAATGTATCAAGTATCCNACGCTCAAAAACGCCTTGCGCATTCTATAATTATCAGCAACGCTTTTCATCTATGCAACGTTGAAGGCAATCCTTTCATATAATATTCACTTTATTATATTATATTATAGTATTTATTTTAAAACTTACGGACTGATTGTTTAACCAAATTATCAGAAAATTTATTAAAGATGGCAATTCATTTTACGTATAAAATTATCTTAACATATAAGTGAATATATAAGGAAAATAACAAATCAGTGTTGTATTGTATTATAGAAAACAGAACTTACCAAATGCAAATTTATGCGTTTATTATATGTTCGTATATAAAACAGCCAATATATAACATGTTCCTTATGACAATATATATATATATATATACACTCTTGGGCTGCTTTTTACAGAGAATCTTAAAAAACAATCTTATCATTAAAACGTTTAAAAGAAGATTTAATCACATGTAAATATTTCTTGTAAAAACTTTATTACATAATTTTAAAAATAATTTAAAATTGTAAAAACTTTTAAGTATTTGATTTGCTTGTTAAGTATTTCAAACATTTTTTTTATGTTTTACTTTTCCAAATTAAGTTTAAATGTTTATAAATACGGACCCTTTGATCAATATTAACTGTAGTGTTGCTGTGTATGTAATCAATCCTCCTCTCGGTTGTTTCCAAGGTGGCTCAGCACAGAATATATCTTCCATAAGTACAGCGCTACCTCAGAAATATGACCACAGTGCTGGCGGGAAAAAGTAAAAGTATAAGAATCGGTTTGCTTAATGAGGCTCGCATTTTTACTTCAAATGCGCATTTAACGTATGAAACATATTTCAAACATTAATACTAGTTTAGTTTCTTGAGGTCTCAGGTGAGCGCCTTAGGGCCTTAGACTCTCTTATCTTGAATTTTCGCATACTTTTGATTATTAATTTGTAAGTTAGTTGTTTAAATGTAACTACACACATTTTGTTTATTTATTTCTGTTTAAGTCAACTTTTTTTGATAAATCTGAAGAACATATAAACTGTTAAAAAGATGACAGACAAAAATGGCAAATTACAAAATATAGAACTTGTTATAGGTAACAAGTAGAAGCGACCCATCATGACAAGCAAATACTAGTAATTATTCTTTATCATGTTTAATTTAGAAGGACAGCAGTAGAAGTGATTCAAAGAAAACCAACAGTCTTCCAAAGAACAAGTAGGAGAAGAAGAGAGGTTCGCACTCGAAGGACAGGTCTCGAGTGTACAAATACCCGTACGAGGGAACGTACCTGGGTGGTCAGTTCCGGCACGCGAGCCTTGAGAACATGAGTATGCAACCACAATACGGGTACAGGTACTTGCATGTATTTGCTTTACGTTGTTATGTACTTGTGTCTACTGATTCAGGTACCATCCTTAATTTTCTGGTACTTTGCAATGTATACATGTATAGGCACTAGCTTGCATTTCGGATTAGGTATACATGTTTAAATGGACATGTACATGTTTGTATTTGTTATACGTAGTACAGGTACATAAAACCATAAAATGTAGTTATTATAAGAATAATTTTCTGCTTATGCAACTGGAGATTCACTTACCAGTTGATGATTCAAATTGAGCCTCCTGATGTTGAAAAATACATACCTTTTATATGTACTTTAACGTTAAGTCACTGTACTGACAGCCTTACACGTATCTTTTCATAAAAAAATGATTATAGTATGGTCGTTACAACCGGATTCCGTATAACATTCATAGCAAACGAAAGCCAAAATAACATTCGAATTATTTAATGCAGCCTTGCGTAGTCAAATGAAGTAAAAATGTGATTACATGTTCAAATACAAGCTTGGAAGTCATGCGGCACTTTAAAGTTCATGGTCTCCTATTTATATGCTGCCAAAAGCACAATTATCGTTATGAATGATATATTCTACATTTGAATACACATTCAAACGTTTAATAACAAAATAGTTGCAGTTACGTAGTCAATGCTGTGATAAATAGTTGCCCGGATGCGATGGTCGAAGAATTCTCAATATCTTTTCCCAAAACACCAAGTACGCAGGAAACACCTCGGGAGTGTCTAAATAAGCCATATCCATAGGTTCTTTCGATGCCATTGCGCTTGGATTTTAAACTACATGGGCTATTTTTTGTTATGTTTCAGCCCCTATGGTCACGTGGCCGGTGCTGCAGGGTACCAGACGGGACGCCCCTCCCACCAGCAACAACAGTGGGGCCAGTACGGAGACCAGTATAGTTACGGTCCACAGGGGTCGAATAGGGGCTGACAGACACAATATTGGTGAAGCAGCAATAGAAAGTTGGTTGTAGTCTTACATTCGACGAGCATCAAGTGACGGTGTGTGTTAAAAGCGTCTGAAATAAATCTAGAAATAAACAACTACACATTGATATTATTCATTTGCTATGTTTATGTTTGGAAAATGCTGAAATGTTTTAATGAAACAAACGATCATGATCGTCTGTCTGTCGTTGAGATGCAATCTTGTGGCGTGTTCTGAGAAAACTGGTCAAAATGCTTGTGCGTAAATTGTCATCCCAGATTAGCCTGTGCTGTCCGCACAGGCTAATCAGGGACGACAATTTCCGCTTTTAAGGAATTTTTCGTTTAAATGATGTCTCTTCTTAGCAAAAATCCAGTTTTGGCGGACAGTGTCGTCCCTGATTAGCCTTTGCAAACTGCACAGGCTAATGTGGCATGACAATTTACGCACAAGCATTTTGCCCAGTTTTCTCAGAACACGACACTTTTGTCCGTTGAAATACTTTTACACTTTTCAAAGTACACCATTCTCACTTGAATGGGCAACTACATCACGAAGATGTTCTTGCGCATTTTTCATTATCCTATATTATGTTATATTATGTTAAAAGTTGCTAATGCCACATTCTTTAACTTTGAATGTCTATGTATGATTAAATAATATCCACTTTCGACATGTAACGACACACGGCGTCGGAGAGTATACAACACTCCAGTGACAAGTTATAATTATGTCTGTATATACTTCATCATCACCATCATCAACATCATCATCATCATCATCATCATCATCATCATCATCATCATCATCATCATCATCATCATCATCATCATCATCATCATCATCATCATCATCATCATCATCATCATCATCATCATCATCATCATCATCATCATCATCATCATCATCATCATCATCATCATCATCATCATCATCATCATCATCATCATCATCATCATCATCATCATCATCATCATCATCATCATCATCATCATCATCATCATCATCATCATCATCATCATCATCATCATCATCATCATCATCATCATCATCATCATCATCATCATCATCATCATCATCATCATCATCATCATCATCATCATCATCATCATCATCATCATCATCATCATCATCATCATCATCATCATCATCATCATCATCATCATCATCATCATCATCATCATCATCATCATCATCATCATCATCATCATCATCATCATCATCATCATCATCATCATCATCATCATCATCATCATCATCATCATCATCATCATCATCATCATCATCATCATCATCATCATCATCATCATCATCATCATCATCATCATCATCATCATCATCATCATCATCATCATCATCATCATCATCATCATCATCATCATCATCATCATCATCATCATCATCATCATCATCATCATCATCATCATCATCATCATCATCATCATCATCATCATCATCATCATCATCATCATCATCATCATCATCATCATCATCATCATCATCATCATCATCATCATCATCATCATCATCATCATCATCATCATCATCATCATCATCATCATCATCATCATCATCATCATCATCATCATCATCATCATCATCATCATCATCATCATCATCATCATCATCATCATCATCATCATCATCATCATCATCATCATCATCATCATCATCATCATCATCATCATCATCATCATCATCATCATCATCATCATCATCATCATCATCATCATCATCATCATCATCATCATCATCATCATCATCATCATCATCATCATCATCATCATCATCATCATCATCATCATCATCATCATCATCATCATCATCATCATCATCATCATCATCATCATCATCATCATCATCATCATCATCATCATCATCATCATCATCATCATCATCATCATCATCATCATCATCATCATCATCATCATCATCATCATCATCATCATCATCATCATCATCATCATCATCATCATCATCATCATCATCATCATCATCATCATCATCATCATCATCATCATCATCATCATCATCATCATCATCATCATCATCATCATCATCATCATCATCATCATCATCATCATCATCATCATCATCATCATCATCATCATCATCATCATCATCATCATCATCATCATCATCATCATCATCATCATCATCATCATCATCATCATCATCATCATCATCATCATCATCATCATCATCATCATCATCATCATCATCATCATCATCATCATCATCATCATCATCATCATCATCATCATCATCATCATCATCATCATCATCATCATCATCATCATCATCATCATCATCATCATCATCATCATCATCATCATCATCATCATCATCATCATCATCATCATCATCATCATCATCATCATCATCATCATCATCATCATCATCATCATCATCATCATCATCATCATCATCNGCATGACACCGGACGCCGGACGCCGGACGCCGGACGCCGGACATAGACGTATCACACTAGCTCGCTATGAGCACTTCATGCTCAGGTAAGCTAAACCGTAGACAGTTAACCATAACAAATGAATGAAAGTTAAGTCGCGCATAGTAGCAAGCATACAAAATATACAATATCCCACAACAGGCAAAAGCCAGACAGCGAACAACAAATCTTTATTATACATTTAATTGCGGGTATTAAAACGTATACACAGCGTTTACAATGCGTCCAAAAAAACAAGTGTATACACATCATTATGAAACATGGGTTTAAGACATATCTAAACGTAGATTTCAAATTGTCATTCGATTGTTTTGTAAATGAAAGCAAATTATGCACAGGCTGATAAGAATGATCCACTTCCCATACCCTGATATGGTAATACGAAACATCAATTAATTTGAGCCTACTACAGACTAAATAAATTACAGAACGCGTACCAGAAAAGGCAATATGCACGCACTAGTTATACCTTTTATAAACGACTACAATAAACAACCCAGACTCATCAAAGCCACTTACTTGAGTTGTTCTTTTTTAGTCTTGGTTTTCATTGCAGCTGACGAGGACATGCGCTTCAATACGACGATCACTACTAATATATTAACCTACAAAATAAAAAGTACATGTACACCATAAATCATGTCAGCATCAGGGTTACACCCTAAATGCATTATTAAACCATCATCTAGTTTGAAAACCCCATGTGGAAAGCCTTATTAGCTTCGATCAACCACTTATTAGCCTTCTGAGAGAACATATTCCAGATACGGTTGAAATAGTCTATGTAGAAAATATAAAACTTAAGTGGAATAACATGGGATGACAATCATTTAAAAAATATTAATTAAAGTATTGCTACTAAGAAAATGGTTAACAGCTGCCTATTTAGCCTTCAAATGTTCTTATGACATTATAAATTCGAAACATAGGTCTTCAGTCTCCTACGGAACTGTTTTTATAAACTATGTATGATTTGTCAACACTGTTCTGATCGTCGGACATTTACCAAGTAGTTGTGGTAAAACATTTATGAAGCCGAGAAAACAACATTAATTTGTAACCCAGCCGACGTAGTTACATCACCGTCAACCACCTATATTTAACACGACATGACAGCCCGCCAAATGCATAGTAGCTCCATGACTGGGTTAAAACATTCCCTGACGGAACATCACGTGGTAGAATCCAAAGATCAATTTGAATAAACATAGGAAAAAATACACTGCCTAAATATTATTCGGAGATTCAGTATTGTGCCCATCCGCTAGTCTCGTTTAACCGCCGTAAAATTACCAGTGGCAAAGATTCATGACGTAAAGCAGTTGAAAGGCATGCCGAACATCACACTTCGCCAAGAAGAAATAATAAAACAAACACGTGTAAACAATCATCAATCTTAAAGCATTGTAATCCAAATTTAAACAAGCAAATTCGATGAATTGATATACCCCGCCAATTACAAAATTTTGTAGAAGACGGACGGACGGAATGACGAACGGACGGACGGAATGACCGACGAACGGACGGACAACGCCAATTCCATATCCTTCCGCCTTTGGCGTAGGAGAATAACAACCGTTTTAGGCTACAAAATGAAAAAGCTACAAGCATTATCTAAATTCCTTTTCGTTCATCAAGAGTTATTTAAAACCTATTTATTTAAGCTCGATTGCATAGAAAGCCTATGGCTTATTTAAAACGCTCTCGAGTACGTTTCCTTGGACTAGAACTAGTACTTGGTGTCTATTGGGGGAGATCTAAAGAACGCTTCCACAGTGGGAATCGAATCCATCAAGAGTTCGGATCCTAACAGTATATTGAACAATTCCAGATCATCGTAATGCATATCAGGAATAAGCTTGCATACAGGCTGTTATATGCCCAATAAATAGTTGTATTAATATACAATAAACAAAAACGCACATTTAACCCACTCAATCGATTGCTGGTTTAGGAAGTCATCTTATGAGAAACAACAGTTTAACTAGCAAAAGACTTACACAAATGACGAACAGCGCTGGTCCCACAAATGACCAAATAAGTCCGGACGAGATGTCCAACCAGCAGCTGGAAAACATACATGTTTGTATAGGCTTAGTAAATAAGAGAATGTGTTGCTTAGAGACTGACAGAAGACGCGCCCGCAGATTTGTCTCTTCACATAACCATATAACGGGACATAAGCTGACATGTGATAATGGAAATTAATGATTCATTCACACCGGATAAATATCTACTGATTATTCTGGATATAATGGATATACTGTCAGTAAACGAACTAAATATTAAAATCTTCACCACACGAGGTATGAATGTAACAGACAAACTGAAGAATGGAACAAAAACAACAACTATTGGAAATAAAAAATTGAATCGTTTGCCTAAAACCCAAATTAATGCGGTATGGTTTAACTTACAATTTACTATTTCCATATCCCTGTGTCTTTGTAATGCCAAGCGAAACGCCAACAATTATGCCTGGAATGACTGAAAAACCAAACTATTACAATAAAAATAACATATGGATATCTGAAATATATTTGTACAACACTTTATATTTGAGTCTGGTGCTTCCTTATAGTTCCAAACATATGTTTAATAAAACAAAAAACACAACTGTTACAGTGAATAATAGGTAAGGATAATAATGACTCGTTGTTCACATGGACGTGCGGCTGTTATAGTTTGATTGTATTACAAATCTGGGAAATCACTTAATGCATTTACTCATATTTCCGGGTCACTGTTTTTGCGAATTCGAGAACAAATCATACTAGTGTTAACACGGAAATCTTCATGAAATGTTAAAAACAAAACAATACTGATAAGAAAGCAAAACGTTGAATTCAATATTAATACCGTTACATAACAATCAAAGAAAGAAAAAAAAGCAACAAAATTCTCACTCCATGCAATTGGCACAAGGATCTTTGTTCTGAACTTGTTCATAAACACGTGCACGACGCAAATGAAAATCTCAACACCAATCAGCAACATCATGAAGAACATGACCAGGAAGAAGTACTGGATGGCAGCTGCGATGGCCGCACATGCGCCCTGGGGAAGAGAAGAATAAACATAATTGTGTATGAATGATTCACCGTGTTTTATACTGAAGTTACGAAACAATTTAATATGAACTCACGAATGTGATATTAATTGATCATCTATTTGTTTATCGCGACATGTGAGTTACATTTGATTTACAAATATTATTCCACGAGTTTTCAGATAATATCAATCAAAAACATGACCGGCGTAATGAGCAGACTTGACCAAGGTCTGCTCACACCTTTAACGGCCAATTAAGCTAACAGCCACAGTTCGCTTACGAATCGAACGGCCCAATATGCTTATTTCTTTTAGATTAAAAATAATATAAGAAGCAACTTTTTATCAAAAGTGTAGAATTAGTTGAACACATAACAATTAATATAGAATGATCAAAGACAAACTTGGTAAGTTGAATCTATAAAATCTCTTAATATCCTCATGCAAACAATGACTCCTAGATAGATTGTGTTCATATAATTTCTGATATGTAACTATNTTTATCTAGTTCCACTTCAAATTTTCAAAAAATGATTAAATACTGTTTTGAAAGCGGCACACAATCCAAATAAGAAAATCAAAATGAAACCTAAATTCTGAGGGAGCCCGCTCGACATGTTTAAACTGCACAGGGCTTCGTATACTAAAACTCTATCAGCAAAAATGCACTTTCATTTACCCTTGGCTTGTTATGTATTTTTGCGTCCATGCTTTGAAAGGGAAATAATATAAAAACATCATTTACAATCGTTGATATTATTTATTACTTAAAAGCAATAATATAGAAGAAATTCAATATCTAGATTACATTGTAGCTGCTTAAAGTGGGATTATATAATATTACTTTGTTTTATTTTCGTCTCAACACATCTNTTGTTGCGTCCATGCGTTGTAAGGGAAATAATATAAAAACATCATCTTCAATCGTTCATATTATTTATTACTTAAAAGCAATAATATAGAAGAAATGCAATATCAAGATTACATTGTAGCTGCTTTAAGTGGGATTATATAATATAACTTTGTTTTATTTTCGTCTCAACACATCTCATCATCATTACATGTACACAGGTCGATGTTTAAAGCGATCAAATAGTGTGACAATTTATATTGCTTTTTTTTTATCATAAATAAATATNATAGAAGCTTCTTAAATGGGTTAAAACATTTCGTGTCAGAACTTTATGTGTTAGGTTTCAAAGATCAGTTTGAATAAACAAAGGAAAAAAATACTCTACCTATACATAATACAAAGATTCATAATTGAGCCCATCCGCGAGTCTTTTATTCAAGGCAATTTGCCAATACACTTTACAACACAGAACACATCATATAACATGCAAATAAACCAAAAAAACAGATGAAAGCTCGTTTCACCAAAGTAGAATGATCAGTGTAAATATTCATGATCTAAAGCAGTTGAAATACATGACCAGTGTCAAACATTCATGATATAAAGCAGTTGAAAGGCAAGACTAGTGGCAAACATTCATGATTTAAAGCAGTTGAAAGGCAAGACCAGTGTCAAACATTCATGATATAAAGCAGTTGAAAGGCAAGACCAGTTTAAACATTCATGATTAAATGAAGTTGAAAGGCATGACCAGTGTCAAACATTCATGATTTAATGAAGTTGAAAGGCAAAACCAGTGTAAACATTCATGATATAAAGCAGTTGAAAGGCAAGACCAGTGTAAACATTCATGATTTAATGAAGTTGAAAGGCATGACCAGTGTTAACATTCATGATTTAATGAAGTTGAAAGGCAAGACCAGTGTAAACATTCACGATTTAATGAAGTTGAAAAGCAAGACCAGTGTAAACATTCATGATTTAATGAAGTTGAAAGGCATGACCAGTGTAAACATTCATTATTTTATGAAGTTGAAAGGCATGACCAGTGTAAACATCCATGATTTAATGAAGTTGAAAGGCATGATCAGTGTAAACATTCATGATGTAATGAAGTTAAAGGCATGTCGAACCTCACACTTCGTCAAGAATTAATTACAAAACAAAGAAGTGTAAACAATCATCGATCTTATAGCATTGTATTTCAAATTAAAACAAATAAAATGCAAATAAATTCAATTTAATTGCAATTAAATCACTCTATGGTTTCATATTAATCAGAGTAACAGAATAACAACCATGTTAGGCTACAAAAGGAAGGAGACAACAACAAGTATTAGCTAAATTCCCTTTCGTTCATCACGATTTCGGATCCCAACAGTATATAGTACAATTCCAGATAATCGTAATGCATATCAGGAAAAAGCCTGAATACACGCTGGTATATGCCCGATAAAATAGTTTGTATTAATATACAAAAACAAAAACGCACATTTAATTCACTATTCGATTGCTGGTTTTGGACATAGTTATATAATGAGAAACAACAGTTTTAATAATACAACACTTACACAAATGATGAACAACGCTGGCCCCACAAATGACCAAATAAGTCCGGAGGAGATGTCCAACCAGCAGCTGGAAAACATGCATAGGCTCAGTAAATAGGAGAATGATTTTTTATATATAAGCTTTTATTCAGAAATTCATTTAAACAGACAGGCATGCATACTATACATAAAGATATTATACCAGTGCCATCATATACCAAAATTGTATATAGCATGTTATAGTTATGAACAAAGGTACAAATGGTAAGTTATCATTGTGTATGCCTGAAATTCATTTCTTGACAAAAAAGAAGAGAAATAAAGAGAAAAAAAAGATAATGTATTGCTTACAGACGCGCTCGAAGATTTGTCTCTACTCATAACCATATAACAGGACATAGGCTGACGTGTGATAATAAAATGAATGATTCATACACACCGGATAAATGTCTTTGAATTTGTGTGGATATAATCGACATACTGCCAGAAAACGAACTGGTTAATAAAATGTACACTTATAGAGGTATGACTGTAACAGGCACACTGAAGAATGAGAAACACAAATAACCACAACAACAACAATTGGAAATTAAAATAGAAACATATGCCTAAAACCCAAAATGCTGTCTGCCTTTCAACTTACAATGTATCATTTCCATACCCCTGTGTCTTTGTAATGCCAAGCGAAACGCCAACAATTATGCCTGGAATTACTGAAAATATCAAAATGTTACTATATAAATAACAATTGGATATCTGAAAAAAATGGTTTAAAATAGTTTGTTTTTGAGTCTGATGCTTACTAATAGGTCCAAACGTGTGTTCAATAAAAAAAACACAACTGTTACAGTGAATAATAGGTAAGGATAATAATGACTCGTTGTTCACAGGATTATGCAGCTGTTATAGTTGATTCCGAGTGATATGATTGTATTACAAATCTGTGGAATCACTAACTGCATATACTCATATTTCAGGGTTACTGTTTTTGCAAATTCGAGAACTGAGCGTACAATTTTTAACAAGGAAATCTTAATGAAATTAGAAAAAAAAAACACAAAATGCTGATACAAAAGCCAAACGTCCCTTCAAAATTGATAGCGTGACATAATAATCAAAAAAATGAAGAAAGCAACACAATTCTCACTCCATGCTATTGGCACGAGGACCTTGGTTCTGAACTTGGTCATAAACACGTGCACGACGCAAATAAAAATCTCAACACCAATTAGCAGCATCATGAAGAACATGACCAGGAAGAAGTACTGGATGGCAGCTGCGATAGCCGCGCATGCAATCTGGGAAAAGAGCAGAATACACATTTTGTAATGGACAACAATAAATAAGCACTTAAGAATGTGACTTTAATTGTGGATGTAAATGTTAAACACAAACTATTTGCTCGAGGAGACTGCGTTTCAATTAAATGTAGTAAAATATAAATAAGTATGTGTTATAGAAAAGATTATAAAACATAGTAAAACAAATATTAAATCGAGATCAGTTACCCTGCTTTCCGTTCGATTGACTCCCCCGAGGAAGAAGATCAGAGCGCAGAGCAAGGCAACACAGAGATGCATGACAACGATCACCCTGTCAGAGCGGACGAGTCTGAAAAAACACAGCATAAATAGCTGTAAACGGGATCTACAAAACGTTCGGGAAATATAATTCTTAGGTACCAACAGACGCTGACTGCTGTTAAGTTATACATTTTAAGTTTTTAATTATTATTTAAAAGACATGTCACTCCAGTAGAATTATGCTCAGCAAAAAAACAATGTAAACAGCGTTATATAGGCGGATGTTTTATGTTTCGGGGAAAAATTATGTACAATTATATTTTTGTTCGCGTTAAGATTCTGAATGTATGCAGTATTGTGAACTTGTAAAAAAAACGTGTCTCAAACAAAACGGGAAATGTGCAACGGAACCTTTTTTAAGAAATTTAAGCGAGAACCATCTAATAAACATATGTGTGAGGTTTTATCAACATGTATAAAACACTTTTGAAAAAAAAAACAACAGCACAAGCAATACAATAAGACAATTTTAGCACTAGGTGCCATTTTATGCAGTGGAGCTTTACCTTTTTTTAAATTGGATGGAGGAATATTTAACAAACGAATAAAATATTCAAACATATAAATATAAGTTAAACAAGACAATCGCTTTAAGACATAAAGAGAACAAAAGCTTACTGCCCTACCGTTGTGTAATATATGAGGTGAGGCTTAGAATAAAAGAACGACGAGGCTTGCCGAGCCTTTATTATTATTCTATCCGACCCTGATAAATAACAGAACTATAGGGAAGTAACCTTGTTTTTCTGTTAAGAATACCTATAGGCCCCCATTTAAAAAGAAATGATGAAATATAATCGCTACGACGCTGCATTTTTTAACGGGAATGAATATAATGTTTGACGTCTGACGGGTTGATAATTACTTCGTGAGCAATTGCGCTTAATTTTTGTAAAACATTTTTTTACTGTGTTTGTTGCTTGTTGTGTCTAAAATGTGTAACATCTTATGTCATTTTATCAAATTGTTCGTTTCGTTAATTACGATTTTTAAAACAAAAATATTGATTCCGAGTGATATGACCTATTTTGAAACCATGAATGATATAACAACTTCCTATTTACTTGATACAAAAAATATATCAGTAGCGTTCTATCAAGAAGATACCAATGAAGTGGTATGATTAACTTTTATTTTAGCTGTGGTGGCCATCTTGTGCAGAGATGTTATAAAGAACCAATCAATGAGCAGTTTTTTTTTAACAAGATTCTAAAAGAACATATCAAAATATAAGTGGGCTAAAAATATTAACGTAATTCCAATTATCATTTTATGTAGTTCATCATAAATTTGTCAAACGGTCCTTTTATACGTATGCTATAACCTTGCCCATGCACACATTACCTTAAATTTGTATTGAGTGTGTTAAATACACAAGTTTTTATACAATACTCAAATCAACAGTTACAAAATAACATCACATGTGATAAATTAAGGTGTATTTCTACCTTGTTGCTGCACTAAAGTGATACCATCTGATATTTTAGTGTTGTTGTAAGTTATTTGCTTTACTTAACTTTAATAATAACAGAAACATGCGACAATTATCGGATAAATAGAAGATATTTCAAGAGTCAAACACATATAAGTGTATTAGCTAACACTTACATGATATTCTCAATATGTTTACTAACCTCCAGACCAAGCCATGAATGACAAGCGTGATAACCAGACAGACGATAGAGACAGCACAGCCAACAGCGGATACGATCCCAAGTGCCTTTGCGTGCTCCAGAGACTGTACAAGTATAAGCCACACGCTTGTATCATGTTATAATGCTTTAGAACCTGAATGCAAGTCAAACATCTTACACGATTCCATGATTCGTATGTCCTATACCTTTATCGAAAATATAAGAAATAAGAAACAATTTAGAATGGTATGCAAATAAATGAACACCATTCCGCTAAGATATCATGGAGGTTTGTGTTCTAGTTGCTAGAAGATAGAAACAAACCAACTGTTCACACATATTGTTGAAGAGAATTGTGTTGCTTACTGTTGAGGAAAAATTAAAAGTATTAATATTAACCTAGCAAGTAGGACATAATTTAACCAAAAATGTTCAATTCTTAAACTTAAGTTGATATGATAAAGTAATTGATATGTTATTGCAACCCTTAATTTTAGCCTTTCTCCTGTTTAACACATATGGGCTTATAGCAGCATTTTGTTCATCTAGACATCCCTTTACCTCATTGTAAATTAAAAAAATATGTGTAAGCCTCTGTCAGGCCGCCCTGTAGTTATTATGTCCATACAGCATCCAATAAAAATTAGAAACTATCAGTAGAGAAATTATTGTTCGTATCAACTTTTTTTTTATAACAGAACACCAAATATAAACATAACATGATAAACACTGGGATCACCGCATTGTAATGCCCAATGCAAAGCATTGGTGGTTAAAACTGTCCGGCTGTACGAATTCCAACACGTTCTCGACATTTTAACGAGATTTTGTTTAACATTTATTATATTTGTACTCACAATTGTACTGGGGCTCATAAGAATTGCGAAGTTTGTAAGGTGGTTACACTGGCATGTTGCTGTATTGTTGGTGATGCTCGAAAGTCTGCACCCTTCGGTCGACCAGCCGCCTCGTCGACCCGATCTTCTGTAGCCAAAACAAATACAAATGTGTACACTTTGTGAATTAAAGGTTCCTTAAATGTAATGGATTAATATTTTAAACGTATCAATTGCATATATGAATGTTCTATGTTATATCAAGTATATTCTGTTCAATTGTATATTCACGCCCGGGGGGGAAGGTAATGTTTACACATATGCTTATCCATTGCTTATGTTACTGTGGCTACTTAACATTTAACGAATATGTGCATTGACCCTTTGTATTTTCCGTAGTTCGTTTCGAACGGTATGGTCAGTTTTTTTACCAATAACCAATTAATTTTGAACGACAGCCTCGATACAAATTGTGATGCGATGAATTAAATGTTAAATTGAGAATGTATGCTGATTGTAAATAACGTTTATTTACACATGTAGACATATGTATTTGTAAATTTAATTAAAAAAAACAATAACATGACTGACATGAGTCTAATGAGAATGTGAAATGTTAATATTAATTTAAATACATTTTATTTGAACATTTTTGACTCACATGATATTGAAATCCCAGAAAACACATACTGGGTTGATATACCCTGTCTGAAAAATAACATAATGTGGCTGTATAAATATCAAAATGTTAAACCACTGCCATCGCGAAAACAATTTATTGAATAAGCCATATATTGAACACAAATGTTTATCAGCGTTTATATAAATAACACATGGAATAACGTGCATATCGTATACCTTTTTCAGCGATAATGTGATTGTAACCGGTTGGTCGATAATTCCCGAGTTGATGTTTATGATCTGTAGACCCACAACATCTGAATTAATTTATGTGACCGCACTTCCGTTTCGCCACGATCTAAACAATTAACAAAAACGATGGACAATGATTAGCAAAACTATCAGGCATAATATACTTCATTAAACGTGTGTATGATAAACACAATTAAAAAAAAAAGAACAGAGCTTATTGCTTTTCATGTTCTTTTGCACACATATTAATATTCGAAGGTACTTGGAGGATTTGCAACTAGTCGATGTGAATTGTAAAAGTTCTGGAAAGAAACAACAACAAAAGAAAAATATTAATTTAACCGTGTAAGTTTTGAAAAAAAAAGACACTTGCCCATTCACGTATACATCTTCCTCTAAGACAGCTCCGATTGTTGGGTAAATAGCGCCAACAAAGCATGCTTCCGATAATCCTAAATACATATAACACGTATTAAAAGGACTTATCCAAGGAAACAAAGAAACAAGTATTANGTGGAATAACGTGCATATCGTATACCTTTTTCAGCGATAATGTGATTGTAACCGGTGGGTTGATAATTCCCGAGTTGATGTTTTAGGGAGAAATATTGTCGTTAAGAAAAAATATATAAAATGCCGAACATATTTTGACCATACACGCATCCAGTTTGATTCGAACACGTTTATCAAAACGAGACATATAAGTCCATCAACTATTTTAAAATGCGTTTTAACAGATTACATTATATTTAAATTATATTTCCGTATGTGTCGCTGATATAACCTTTTAATGGTTATGTTAATATATAGACCTGTGATGGACTGTAATACCCCTTTAATTTTTATGTTAATATACAGACCTGTGGTTGACTGTGATACCTCTTTAACAGTAATGTTAATATACAGACCTGTGATGGACCGTGATACCCCTTTAATGGTAATTGTAATATACAGACCTGTGATGGACTGTGATACTCCTTTAATGGTAATGTTAATATACAGACCTGTGATGGACTGTGATACCCCTTTAATGGTTATGTTAATAAACAGACCTGTGATGGACTGTGACACCCCTTTAATGGTAATGTTAATATACAGACCTGTAATGTACTGTGATACACCTTTAATGGTAATGTTTATATACAGACCAGTGATGGACTGTGACACCCCTTTAATGGTAATGTTAGTATACAGATATGTAATGGATTGTGATACCCCTTTAATGGTAATGTTAATATACAGACTTGCGATGAAATGTGACACCCATTTAGTAATTATGTTAATATATATACATGTGATGGACTGTGACACCCCTTTATTGGTAATGTTAATAAACAGTCCTGTGAAAGACTGTGATACCCCTTAAATGGTAATGTTAATATATATAGACCTGTGATGGACTGTGACACCCCTTTAATGGTAATGTTAATATACAGACCTGTGATGAACTATGATACCCATTTAATGGTAATGTTAATATACAGACCTGTGATGGACTGTGACACCCTTTAAATGGTTATGTTAATATACAGACCTGTGATGGACTGTGATACCCCTTTAATGGTAATGTTAACATATAGACCTGTGATGGACTGTGATTCCCCTTTAATGGTAATGTTTATATACAGACCTGTGATGGACTGTGGCACCCCTTTAATGATAATGTTAATGTACAGACCTGTGATGGCCTGTGATACCCCTTTAATGGTAATGTTAATATACAGACCTGTGATGGACTGTGACACGCCTTTAATGGTAATGTTAATAAACAGACCTGTGATGGACTGTAGCACCCCTTTAATGGTAATGTTAATATACAGACCTGTGATGGGCTATAATACCCATTTAATGGTAATGTTAAAATACAGACCAGTGATGGACTGTGACACCCATTTAATGGTAATATTAATATATATATACATGTGATGGACAGTGACCCCCTTTTAATGGTAATGTTAATATATAGACATGTGCTGGCCTGTGATACCCCTTTAATAGTAATGTTAATGTACAGACCTGTGATTGACTGTGATACCCCTTAAATGGCAATGTTAATATATAGACCTGTGATGGACAATGACACCCCTTTAATGGTAATGTTAATATACAGACATGTGATGGACTGTGATACCCCTTTAATGGTTATGCATATATACAGACGTGTAATGGACTGTGATGCCGCTTTAATGGTTATGCATATATACAGAAGTGTAATGGACTGTGATGCCGCTTTAATGGCAATGCTAATAAAAAGAGCTGTGGTGTACTGTGATACCCCTTAAATGGTTATGTTAATATACAGACCTGTNTTTAACAATCAGTCCGTAAGTTTTAAAATAAATACTATAATATAATATTATAAAGTGAATATTATATGAAAGGATTGCCTTCAACGTTGCATAGATGAAAATCGTTGCTGATAATTATAGAATGCGCAAGGCGTTTTTAAGCGCACATATACAGGTACATAATAGATTCAGAGTATGCATTCCGTTTTTTTGTCATTAATGCATATCCGACATTATGCTAAATTGTCTAATTCTTACAAAAAATATGTACAACTCGTGATTTATAGTTCACATAAATTAACCCATTTATGCCTAGCGTCTAGAAAAAAGGCCTTCGCAAACAGCGTGGACCCAGATGAGACGCCGCATGATAAGGCGTCTCATCTGGGTCTGCGCTGTTTGCTTAAAGGAATTTCTGTAAGAAATATTCTGAATACAGAAATTAATATACTAGACATTCCTAATTTTGGAAATAAATTGATCCAATTTAGAAGGATGGGAGAGTCCACGAGGCATAAATGGGTTAAAACTCCCCTCACAATTTCAAAGCACTCGTATGAATATCACGCAGATTGTACATGAGATATTTTATTTACAACGGTTTACCGCTAAATGTGATGATTATATTATGATGTCCAATATAATTTGTATAGCATATCATTTCTTGTTATTGAATATGACTGACTTTCAATAAAACATATATTCAACCATAAAGACCATAAAGCAACGTTCCAATCAACGATCTTCAAAAAACATGTTCTTTCGAGTGAGACATATTTGCAAATACATATACATGACACGTGTGAGACTAAAGGTCCTCGAGGCGTCGCGGCTTGGCCAACCGGATGTTCCGGTGATATTGGCGGCGCTCATCGCGCATCTAGTCGTCTGCTGCGCGCGCCGCCGGTTGCTCAGGGGTCTTACTATCTTTCCGCTAAAATGTATGCAATTTCAGTTGTGTATGCTACTATCAAAANTAATATACAGACCTGTGATGGACTGTGATACCCCTTTAATGGTAATGTTAATATACAGACCTGTGATGGACTGTGATACCCCTTTAATGGTAATGTTAACATATAGACCTGTGATGGACTGTGATACCCCTTTAATGGTTATGTTAATATATAGACCTGTGATGGACTTTGGTACCCCTTTTATGATAATGTTAATGTACAGACCTGTGATGGACTGTGATACTCCTTTAATGGTAATGTTAATTAACAGACCTGTGATGGACTCTGACACCCCTTTAATGGTAATGTTAATATACAGACCTGTGATGGACTATGGTACCCATTTAATGGTAATGTTGAAATACAGACCTGTGATGGACTGTGACACCCCTTTAATGGTTATGTAAATATATATACATGTGATGGACAGTGACACCCCTTTAATGGTATTGTTAATATACAGACCTGTGATGGCCTGTGATACCCCTTTAATGGTAATGTTAATATACAGACCTGTGATGGACTGTGATACCCCTTTAATGGTAATGTTAATATACAGACCTGTGGTAAACTGTGATACCCATTAAATGGTAATGTTAATATTTAGACCTGTAATTGACTGTGATACCCCTTTAATGGTAATGTTAATATATAGACCTATGATGGACTGTGGTACCTCTTTAAAGGTAATATTTATATACAGACATGTGATGGACTTCGATACCTTTTAATGTCAAGGTTAATATACATACCTGTGATGGACTGTGATACCCCTTTAATGGTTATGCTAACAAACAGACCTGTGATGGACCTTGATACCCCTTTAATGGTAATGTTTATATATAGACATGTGATGGACTGTGATACCACTTTAGTGGTAATGTAAATATATAGACCTGTGATGGACTGTGATACCACTTAAGTAGTAATTTTAATATATAGACATTAGATGGACTGTGGTACCACTTTAGTGGTTATGTAAATATACACACCTTTGATGGACTGTGATACCTCTTTAGTTGTAATGTTAATATACAGACCTGTGATGAACTATGACACCCATTTAATGGTAATGTTAATATACAGACGTGATAGACTGTGACACCCATTTAATGGTAATGTTAATATACAGACCTGTTATGGACTGCGATACCAATTAAATGGTAATGTTAACATACATACCTGTGATGGACTGTGATACCACTTTAGTGGTAATGTTAATATGTAGACATGTGATGGACTGTGACAACTCTTTAATGGTTATGACAATATACAGACCTGTGGTTGACTGTGATACCCATTTAATGATAATGTTAATATACAGACCCGTGATGGACTGGGATACCCCTTTAACGGTAATGTTAATATATATACCTGTGATGGACTGTGATACCCTTTTAATGGTAATGTTAATATATAGACCTGTGATGGACTGTGATTCCCCTTTAACGTTAATGTTTATATATATACCTGTGATGGACTGTGATACCCCTTTAACGGTCATGTTTATATATATACCTGTGATGGACTGTGATACCCCTTTAACGTTAATGTTAATATACAGACCTGTGATGGACTGTGATACCCCTTTAATGGGAATGTTTATATACAGACCTGTGGTGGACTGTGCTACCCCTTTAATGATAATTTTTATACCGTATAAAGACCTGTGATAGACTGTGATACCCCTGTAATGGTAAATTGTATATATAGACCTGTAATGGACCGTGATACCCCTTTAGTTGTAATCGTAATATATAGACCAGTGATGGACCGTGATACCTATTGAATGGTAATGTTAATATATAGACATGTGATGGACTGTGTTACCCCTTTAATGGCAATTTTAATATAGATTCCTGTGGATGATTGTGATACCCCTTTAATGGTTATGTTAATATACAGAGCTGTGATGGACTGTGATGCCCCTTTAATGGTTTTGTTTACATACAGACCTGTTTTTGAATGTGATACCCCTTTAATGGTATTTTAATATACATACATGTGATGGACTGTGATATCCTTTAACGTTTATGCTAATATATAGACCTGTGATGAACTGTGGTTCCAATTTAATGGTAATGTTAATATACAGACCTGTGGTGGACTGTGATACCCCTTGAAAGGTAATGTTAATATACAAACATGTGATGAACTGTGATACCCCTTTAATGGTTATGTTAATATACAGACCAGTGATGGACTGTGATACCCCTTTAATAGTTATGTTAATATACAGACCTGTGGTGGACTGTGATACCCCTTTAATGGTACTGCTTATATATAGACCTATGATGGACTGTGATACCCCTTTAATGGTAATGTTAATATACAGACCTGTGATGGACTGTGATACCCTTTTAATGGTAATGTTAATATACAGACCTGTGATGGACTGTGATTCCCCTTTAATGGTTATGTTAATATACAAATCTGTGATGGACTGTGATATTCTTTAATGGTAATGTAAAAATATACAGACCTGTGATGGACTGTGATACCCCTTAAGTGGTAGTGTAAATATATGGACCTGTGATGGACTGTTATACCTCTTTAATGGTAATGTTAATAAACAGACCTGTGATGGACTATGATACCCTTTTAATGGTTATGTTAATATACAGACCTGTGATGGACTGTGATACCGCTTGATTGGTAATGCTAATATACGGACCTGTGATGGACTGTGATACCCCCCCAACGGTAATGTTAATATACAGACCTGTGATGGACTGTGATACCCCTTTAATGGTTATGTTAATAAACATACCTGTGATATACTGTGATAGACCTTTAATGGTAATGTTAATATATAGACCTGTGTTAGACTGTGATATCCCTTTAATGGTAATGTTAATATATAGGCCTATGATGGACTGTGATACCCCTTTAATGGTAATGTTAATATACAGATCTGTGATGAACTGTGATATTCTTTAATGGTAATGTTAATATATAGACCTCTGATGGACTGTGATACCCCTTTAGTGGTAATGTAAATATATAGACCTATGATGGACTGTGATACCTTTTTAATGGTAATGTTAATATATAGACCTGTGACGGACCGTGATACCCCTTTAATGGTTGTGTAAATATATAGACCTGCCATGGACTGTGATACCCCTTTAGTGGTAATGTTAATATATTGGCTTGTGATGGACTGTGATACCTTTTTATTGATAATGTTAATATACAGACCTGTGATGGACTGTGATACCCCTTTAATGGTAATGTTAATATACAGACCCGTGATGGACTATGATACCCTTTTAATGGTTATGTTAATATACAGACCTGTGATTGACTGTGATACCCCTTTAATGGTAATGCTAATATACAGACCTGTGATGGACTGTGATACCCCTTTAACGGCAATGTTAATATACAGACCTGTGATGGACTGTGATACCCTTTTAATGGTAATTTTAATATACAGACCTGTGATGGACTGTGATACCCCTTTAATGGTTATGTTAATATATAGACCTGTGATGGACTGGGATACCCCTTTAATGTTAATATTAACATACAGACCTGTGATGGACTGTGATACCTCTTTTTTTTAAATCAGAGTTTATTTACAGGTCCTACCGGCCTCTTCACGAGGTCTTTATGGTCCGACCTGTTGTGATACCTCTTTAATGGTAATGTTAATATATAGACCTGTGATGGACTGTATAATCCCTTTCATGGTAATGTTAATATATAGACCTGTGATGGACTGTGATACCCCTTTAATGGTAATGTTAAAATACATAGCTGTGATGGACTGTGATACCCAATTAATGGTAATGTTGATATACAGGCCTGTGATGGTCTGTGATGCCCCTTTAAATGTAATGTTAATATATAGACCTGTGATGGACTGTGACACCCATTTATTAGTAATGTTAATATATATACCTGCGATGGACTGTGATACCCCTTTAATGGTAATGTTAATATATAGACCTGTGATGGACTGTGCTACCCCTTTAATGGTTATGTTAGCATATAGACATGTGATGGACTGTGATACCCCTTTAATGGCAATGTTCATATATAGATATGCGATGGATTGTGATACCCCTTTAATGGTAATGTCAGTACATGTATCGACACATTTTCCTTTGTTTGATTCGTATGGTCAATATTACGCCTTCATTTCACACTTCAAGACAGTCTTACATAAATTAGAAAAAAAAATGTTTTTAATAAATCGTGTATTCTATCCGATCGAAAATTTCAAATAAAATGTTCAAGGGGGTATTCCTTCTAATGGAGTTATTGTAGGAAAATATTTTGAGTATAAGAACGTAAATAACGTCTGCCAATAAAATTACAAATATTATTTTTCAGAACCTATTTTTTGTCTTTACTTAGAAACTTTTACCCATTTATGCCTTGTGGACTCTCCCATCCTTCTCAATTGGATCAATTTATTTCCAAAATTAGAGATGTCTAGTATATTTATTTCTATATTTAGAATATTTCTTACAGAAATTCCTTTAAGCAATCAGCGCAGACCCTGATAAGACGCCGCATCATGCGGCGTCTCATCTGGGTCTACGCTGTTTGCAAAGGCCTTTTTTCTAGACGCTAGGCATAAATGGGTTAATGTTATACTCAAGAGACATATTGTTAACTACATATGTCCTTTTGGAAACCAATATTGTATATTCTATTCACACAAAAAAGAAAAATCGTTTGATTTGTAAAAGATGCAATATGTTGCAAATAAAATAAACTTTACATCTACATTCAGAACCTTAACCCTTTGCATGCTGGGAAATTTGTCGTCTGCTTAAATGTCGTCTGCTGAACTTATAAAATTAGCATTTTCTTGGATTTTGTTTCAAAGAATACTGTCAGAATAGCAAACAGTTTGGATCCTAATGAGACGCCACGTTCTGTGGCGTCCCATCTGGATCCAAACTGTTTGTAAAGGCCTTTAAAATTCGGTTCCAGCGCTCAAAGGGTTAAAGCCAAAAATGGTTCTAAGCAGTAAACTTTTACGGACCGGTCAGGTTCCGACCCAGAATATTTTATTAGGTGGTCACAGTTCCGTTATTTTACTCGGCAAGGTTCGAGACGCTCTAAGAAGACGGCGAGACCGGAAGCGCAGTCTTCAGACGCTGAGCTCTGACTTGCGGTAACAGTCGCACAGTGCCTCTCAAGAAAAGGTTTGTTTGTTTTGATTATAGGGATTTTCACCGTTGTCAACAGTTTTTTTTTCAGTTATAGCATGGCGGTCAGTTAACATACTCATAATATGTGTCGTGTTCTGAGAACACTTGGCATAATGCTTGTGCGTAAATTGTCATCCCATACTAGCCTGTGCAGTCCGCACAGGCTAATCAGGGACGACAATTTCCGCTTTTTTGGAATTGTTCGTTTAAATGATGTCTCCTCTTAGCGAAAATCCAGTTTAGGCGGAAAGTGTCGTCCGGGATTAGCCTGTGCGGACTGCACAGGATAATCTGGGATGACACTTTACGCTCAAGCATTTTGCCCAGTTTTCTCAGAACATGCCACATTTTATCCCCTTTTTAAGGCGAATTCGGTTGATTAAAACCCCGTTGATTAAATTTCTGCTGAAAACCACGACACGAAATGACGTCATTTATACTACAAAATGAAGTCATAAATCTAGCGAAATTATCCAGTTAAACTAATCTTTTTTAAATAAAAGGCTTACTGAATAAAAAGTGCGATAAAATAGAATAATAGGTTAGTGTTGATATTAGATAAGGTTTATCATGCTCGGCATGAAAACGAAATGGCACTCGCCAAGGCTCGTGCTTTTTGTTTTTCTAAGCCTCGCATGATAAACCTGATCTATAATCAACATTAACCTATTATTCTCTATGTAAGAAACAAGTAGATGGTTGAGGAACATTAGTTTCCCGGTCACAGTTCGATTTCTCAATAAACCGATTTATAAAAAAGAAGTATTTTCTTCATAAGAGCAATTGCAAAAAAAAAAATAGTGCTACAATTATTAAAACGTACGTTTTCATTAACATCTTTAAATTAGGTCTAGTGCGTCACACTAAAATTACTACAATATTAATAAACTTGTAAATATTTTTTTTTTTGATAGTAGCATCCACAACTGACATTGCATACATTTTAGCGGAAAGATAGCAAGACCCCTGAGCAACCGGCGGCGGGCGCAGCAGACGACTGGATGCGCGATGAGCGCCGCCAATATCACCGGAACATCCGGTTGGCCAAGCCGCGACGCCTCGAGGACCTTTAGTCTCACACGTGTCATGTATATGTATTTGCAAATATGTCTCACTCGAAAGAACATGTATTATGAAGATCGTTGATTGGAACGTTGCTTTATGGTCTTTATGGTTGAATATATGTTTTATTGAAAGTCAGTCATATTCAAATACAAGAAATGATATGCTATACATATTATATCGGACACCATAATATAATCATCACATTTAGCGGTAAACCATTGTAAATAAAATATCTCATGTACAATCTGCGTGATATTCATACGAGTGCTTTGAAAT